>APFE031718517.1:156912-192577 GCA_000404065.3 Pinus taeda | reverse complement strand
GATGCAACCTATCGTCGAAGGCGAGAAACCTGCCATTGAGGCATGCAGATCCCAAGGTACTGGAAATTTCTAGATCATCTTTCTAGATAAAGAGCTGAAGTCGATAGAAAGCGATCCGTCGTAGGCAAGCACACAACACGAAATCATAGATCAAGTTTGAAGAAATTTAGTTGCAAGGACTGACTCAGGGATGGTCAAGATGGATGACAGATATTTTGCAGATGAATGGCTTATTTACACTGACCTCTTGAACACATAATGACACAGGAGATGGTTTGGTGACAATTGACCCAAAGTTAATACCCAGAAACCGGCTGAAGACTTTCAATGTGGTTTGATCAACTGTTAGGCAAAGGATTTCCCAACCCAGGTGAATGAAAGTGTCGTGTTCAAGAGTGGTTACAAAGTATGACAAACAAGCTCATTTTTCTCTCTTTTCCCCCACCGTTTCTGGCAAGTACCTCTTTATTTTTTTACAAGCTTGAGGAGGATAACATATGCTTTATTATAAGCTCATCCTTCGGATGAGTCCAACTTAGTTTAAATTCGAACCCTAAGAAGCAGTGGTCCGTTCTTGTTTGTAATTGAGCAGGTCCTTTACTGTCGAAATTTAACGAGTTCAGTATAGGAGAAACTCAGCGTTTTTCATTTTTAGAGAGTCTGAAAAAACTTAAGAAGACTCCAGGGTTGACCTTTTTCGTAAATTTGTGTCTCCCAAGCCTGAAAAAGTATAAAACAATACTTGAGAGAACCGCTTGATCTTTTACGACCAAGGAGTACTTTTCGTAATTAGTGCCTCTGATCCGAAAAAGTAAAAAAGTGATCAACGACACGTCATTTTATGACCAATATCGAATTTGAAACGACAAAAACCTGGCAATCTTTTCGTGTTTTTACGGGCAGAAAAGCGCTATAAGAGGACCGTCTTTTTAATTCCGTTTTAACGAGCTTAAAAAGAAAAACTGGGCAATCTTTTCATGTTTTAGGAGTCATAAAAGAGCTTAAAGGCGACTCTAATGTTTTTTCGTTGAAAATGACCGATTTCACCTGAAAAATCCGTTATCCTGAACAAAAACTCAAACATTATTCTTACCTGTTTAAAAATGGGTAAAAATATCGCAAAAACACCTTTTCAAAGTGAAACATAAACAAATTTGGAATTTATTTACTCAAAAAACTTATAAAAAGGAATTTTTACCATTCGTTTTTACCGTTTGAGATTTGGGTGAGAAAAAAGGGCTTTTGACCATAAATTTCCCGTGAAGATTGCGGAAAATCCGTCCTTCGGAATCGAACGTCGTCTTCTCCAGGTAATCCACATCATCCTACTCTTCATTTCTATCCATTTGAAATTGTTTTTAGGGGTTGATTTTTATTTTTAAGAGGTTTTTAGGTTTCAAAACCCGCGCGCAGGGGCTCGCGGGTTTACCACAGGGGACTCGCGTACCCCGACTTTTTTGCAATGGGAAAAAAGTTGGGGGTACGCACCTGCTGTGAAGGCAAGGTGTGGGCCTCACGCACTATCCCTAACAAGAGGGTGCGTACCCCGCGCAAAGGTTTGTAAAAACCTAACTAACTCAAAAATTACCCAAAGAAATCAATTTTACGTATTCTAATTCGCCTTTTTACTTGGATGTAGGATAAACATCATGCTTGATTGGCGAGAACGGGAGCATGAGGATGTAGACCTTGCCATGATGAATCATCAACCTTCGATTGATGCATTGAAGGCATGTGGCTTATACAAATTCTGGGCCATACCTGGCATGAGGGCCCAGGTGGACTTTTTGCAGTGGCTGGTTGATAGATGGAGTATACAGGACCAGTGCTTCTTTATTGGTGGGCACCAGCTCGAAATCGAGCCAACAGATATATACTTTTTGACTGGTTTGCCGAGGAGAGGTGAACATTTGACTCTATTCGTAGCCAGGGCAGGTGGCCAGTCTGTCGTGAGCCTCCAGCTAGAGTACTGCAACGTCTAGAACCGAGACAAAGGGATAGATATCAAAACCATATCCCATCCTGAACTCATGGTTATTGGGTTTACACTTACCAGACTCTGCGGTAGCGCAACGCTACACATAGCCACCGGATCCCAGATGCGGATGGCAGTCGATTGCTTTCGAGGCACCATTTTCAACTGGTGCAATGTTGTGTTGGCCAATGTGAAAGGCCAACTGACCAGGGCCAAAAACGGACAACTAAAGACTTTTGGATATGGTGCTATAGTTGTGATTTTTGGTCTAGAGAGGGTTCTGATGTTGATACCGCAGCACCTCACTGTTGGATTTGGGCTTCCTCGAGGGGACTGAGGTCGTTCAGTTCAAACCTGAGTATTTCCAATGGTTGGAGAACCAGGTTTTTTCTATCCAGGACTTTCCTTATGCTGGGGTTGATTTTCGTGGGGACCCAGACATGGCTCTTCCGCTAGGAGAGAAATGGGATGACTCAGGTAAAATCATTTTCAACATTTTCCTAATTTAAATTTTTTTGTTTTTATATCGTCCCAAAACTGATAATAAAAGTTTCAAATGCAGATGTGGGCCCACGACGACCAGCCGCTCTCCGGCCTTACGAGAGGAAACAACGAGTTGCACCGGCTCCAACCCCACAGGATGAATCAGCAAAGACTTTGGCCGAGTTGGAGAGCCATCTAGAGTGCCTGACAGGGGACATTCCAGAGACCAGCATAGATGACATCCCTTGTCGACTTCAGCGCTATGTGATTGGGGTCCCAGGACCTTTTAGGAGGTTCCTTTGTAAGGTGGCCCGTGCAGTGGTTTCGTATCGAGATCATCACCAGTGATGGGATGATCGCCTATTGTAGTCACATATGACATTTTGCTTTTTGTACTTATCATTTTTGTCGATCATAAGGTGTTTTTCAACCTATGATCGAGGACGATGTATATTTTGACACACTCCTATATTATATGATATCACTATTAGCGGCTTGTTAAACATGTTATGGAATGTTTTTAAATTTACTTGTATGATTAGTGCACATGTCTATTTAACATTTGAGAAGCAATTGCATCTGCCAATGTATTTAAAGATATTGGAATATGTTGATATTCAATATAGTCAAATTCACGTTCCAAGAGACACACTCTCAAAAATAATCTCAATAATACTGGATTTCTAATGGCATATACTCTATTAAGTTTTAATACAACGAGCTCAGAATCTAACCTCACTATCAAACTCCGAATCCCAAATGAAATAGATTCAGATAATAACTCAATCACTGCACTATACTCTGCAATGTTTTTTTTTGTTTGACCGAGGCTTACCCCATGCATAGATACCAACTCGTCAGAGGGCGAATATATAACCCAAGCTGCAGAAGAAATATTCTGTGTACTACAACAAGCACCATCAGCGAAACCAATGTATGTTTGGAGAGGCGTCGACATCTGCAACATCAAGAGTAAAACCAAGATAAGCAGAAATAACGACGAAAAACTCTCTCTAAGCTAAGCATACTTTTTAATCTAAAACACACCAGCTAGAAGGAAAACTAACCTAACTAAAAAATCTCCACACTCATTTAAGCATAATGCCTCTTCAGGTAAAGACCATTTCTGGGTTTACCTAAAGAGACCCCATCAAAGTCTACCAATTCATAGGCCCCTTTTGCTAGCTTTCGCTTGACAACATAGGGACCATGCCACATAGGCACGAATTTTCCAGTGCCTAATTTATCATTTACCTGATCATACAATAAGACTAGATCTCCTTCCGAAAAATTTCGAGGGGTCACATTTCGATCATACTGAGCTTTAATACGTTTTGCATGATATTCGATCGCTAATGTAGCATCGCGTCGATTCTCATCTAGCTGAGCCAAGTATAACAAACGTCTTTCCTCTTCAGAAGTGGCTGGAAGTAACTCGATGGCCATTCGCAATGACGAGATTTCGCACTCAATAGGTAACACAGCTTCCAAACCATAAACTAGCTGGAAAGCAGTAAAACCTGTCGATGTTTTTACTGAGGTTCGATATGCCCAAACCGCTGAAAATAGCATGTTGTGCCAATTCGATCAATGAATCCCAATGATTCGTCGGATCATGATGACTAGAACTTTTTTGATGGCTTCAACCAGGCCATTAGCTTGTGGATAATAAGGAGTTGAACTGTTGTGACGCAAGCCAAGCTGGCCTGTAAGTTCAGTTATCATAACGTTTCAAAAATGACGCCCATGATCAGTGATAATCGCTTATGGAACACTAAACCTAGCAATTATATGATTGAATATGAAAATCGCAAATGTTTTGTCGTATGCCTCGAATGTAGGCATCGCCTCGGCCCACTTGGTAAAATAATCTATCGCAAGGATAATATACGCATGCCCCCCGACCGAGTGAGGGTTACATGTAATAAAATCGATACCCCATTTGGCAAAAGGACCAACGGCAATTATAGGGTGAAGAGGAGCAGGTGGAGCGCGCGTCTTTCGATCAAAAATTTGGCAATTGTGGCATTTTCGGACCGCAATAATACAATCTTTAAACATAGACGGCCAGAAGTAGCCAGCGCACAGTATCTTTTGGGTTGTGGCATACCCAGACATATGATCGCCACACGCTCCAGAGTGACAGTCATTTAGGACCCTTTCAACTTCCTCATGAGTCAAACAACGTCGAAAAACAGAGTCCGCCCCACGATGATAAAGAGTATCTCCATTAATTCTGAATTGTTGGGACTGGAATCGTATTTTTCGACGTTTCGATCGTGAAATATCTAGCCGAAAGGATTGGGTTTGGAGATAAACGATGATATCCCCGTACCACGGATCTAAAGTGCTGATTAGAAGCAAGGATTCGTCCGCAATGGGCTCCTCCGCCACAGTTTCCGTGTCAGCACGCGGGAAGTCACACATTAATTCCGCAAAAACTAAAGATTTCTTTAACTTAGACTTTTCAAACTCCAAGTCGAACTCCTGCAGGATGATAATCCATTTGGAGTACTTGCCCCCCAGCAATTGCTTGGTCAAAATATAGATCATAGGGTTGCAACCAGAAATAATTGTAGTCTTACGTAGTAAAATGTAATGACGAACAGATCAAACAGCTACCAATGCCAATTTCTCCACATGTGAGTATTTTAGCTCAGTTGGATTTAACGTTCGACTAAGGTAATATATCACATCTTTAGTACCGAATTCATATTCCTGAACTAACACCATTCCGATGGTGGAATGGGAGGCGGCGAGATACAAGAAGTAATCCTGGTTGTAGTTGGGCGGATGCAACAACGGTGCATGGGTCAACGCGTGTTTTAGTGCATCAAAATATTTCTCAGCTATCTCGTCCCAAAAGAATGAAGTATTCTGCTTCAACAACCAGGTAAAACCCTTTGTGATCTCGGCGTAATTAGGGATGAATCGACGTAAAAATTTTGCTTTCCCTTGCAAACTTTGGAGTTGGCGAAGACTCGAAGGAGGAGGCAATTTGATAATGGCTTCAACCTTCGAGGGATCGACGCGAATGTCGGCTTTCGAAACAACAAACCCCAGTAATCGACCCGTTTCAATACAGAAAACACACTTGTGGGTGTTCAACCTAATCCGATAATGCCTACACCTCATAAAGATTGCTCTTAAATGGACGAGATGATCAGCACGATGTAATGAATGAGCAGGCAAGTCATCGAGATAGGGTTGCACAATGTGCTTGATATCTTGAAAAGCATAAGACATGGCCCGTTGAAAATTTGCCCCAGCGTTCTTGAGCCCAAAAGGTAATTTGCAATAAGCAAATGTCCCCCATGGACAAATGAATGTCGTTTTTGGTTGATCAGCAGGTAGAATATTGATTTTATTGTATCCGGAAAGACCATCCATGAAGGAGAAAATCTCACTGTCGACACAATCATCAATGATTTGATCGATATAGGGAGTGGGGTAATTGTCCTTTGGACATGCTCGATTAATGTCCCTGTAGTCGATACATATTCTTATTGTCCCTTGTTTTTTGTTAACAGGAACAATATTCGATACCCAATCTATTAACGGGATCAGATAAATGAAGCCTGCTTTGAGTAATTTTTCAACTTCTACTTTAATTGTAGCGGCTTTTCTTGGGTGAATCTGACGCAAACGTTGCCAGACGGGTTTAGTATCCGGGTAAGTTTTGATTTCATGAACTACAATCGCGAGGTCAATTCCTGGCATTTCCTCATATGACCAGGCAAACACGTCGTAGAATTCTTGGAATAGGGCCTTATATGTTTGAATTTCATCTTCCGTACAAGAGGCACCTATATGAACGTTTTCAATAATTCCAGGCTTAACTGAAATGTCAAGGGGAATAGTTCAAGAAATATTTCCCAATTTTAACTCGGAATCGGGATGTTTCATTGGATTCAAGCATCCTTGACATATTTAGTCGTAAAAATTGATGAAAAATCATTTTCAAAACGATCTCCCTCGGGTAAAAACGAAGATCTGTGATGAAGATCTTCCCATGGTAACTCATCGACGCATAGGATTTCACGAATTTTCTCATCAGTTTGAACAAGTTTAGAAAATGTTATTGAATCCGAGTTTGACGTCGAAAGTGATTCCTCATGGACCACATTCATTAAGTCGATTTGGGTTGATGTTGTGTCGGCGAACGACTGCACGATCTGATACACAAGTCCATACGGACTCAACGGCATAAGAGTACCAAATGAGTCTATCTCAGATTCAGAAGGTATGATCCAAGGATCATCATTAACAATGGTATCTGATGAAATCATATGAACGGTTGCAGTAGAATACGATGCGTTGATAGGAGGAAAAGGAAAAAGGCCTAGTAAACTGGAATCTTTAACTAGTCCTACTCCAACATCCTTATATGGGATCGTCGATTTACCAACATGCTGAATGCTCTCAGCAGAGGCTGGGTCGAATGAAAAGTAAGACAGCTGGTCTAAGGTTACGATCTTTCCATTATGAGGGAACTTTATAAGCCGAAAGACTGATGAAACGATAGCTGTCATAGCGTAAGACCAACTACGACCCAAGAGAAGGTTGTAATCTAGAGGGGCATCAACCACCTCCACATCTAGATTAATGGTTTTACCTTCAACCCGTATAGCTAAATCCTGTAGAATGCCAAAAGGATGAAACCCACGGCCATCAAAGGCCTTTAGAATCGTCGAGGATTGATTTAGTGAAGGAGAACTAAATGATCTCCAACATTGTATCGACATAATACACGTGGAAGCTCCCTCATCAATCACAGTCCTATGAACAGGTCTATTTTTTACTATCACTGGAATCTGGACAGCCATCTGATGAGGTAAGCGCGGTGCACTATTTTCTAGATCGAAGATTATAAGGTTCGGGTCCTGAACATCAACAGCTCCTATAGCTGACAAAAGTAATTTACGTTGTGCTGGACATGATTGCAGCACTTCCAAAACCGACATTGTTGAAGGTGAAACAGCTAGATCCTCAACAATGTTATAGTTCTGAGCCGTTCTCGCATGTGAATTAAAAGTAGACATTCGAAGTATACCCTTGGTGGGTGGTTTGATTACTAAGTCTGGATTAGGTTTCTCAATCTGTAGTGGATCAAAACCAGGAGCTGAGGTTGATGGATTAGAATGAGAAGATTTTGCTTCTTTACCATCAATAGGACTTTTACTGCCATAGTCTTGCGATCAATTCGCAATCCTAACATGGGACATCATCAATATGGGTTCTTCATTGGCACTTGAGGAAGAACCTATCATCTTACTGTCTTGATTTGGAAAAGGATCCTTCAAAACAGCACGAGTTTGGGAACCTTTGACAATTTTCGCAACCTCTACACGATGAAGGCAGTCTCTCGTAAAATGTTCTTCATCACAAATGATACAAGGATAACGAGGTTTGTGTTTCTCATCAGTTGATTCCGCTTTTTCTGGTTTCTCTTTCGAATTCTTATCTATTTTATTCTTTTTCTTCCCTTTCTTCTTACCACCGGTTTTTTATTTAGCTATAGATGACTCTACAACATGAATATTGGCGGAAAGTTCCGTGGAAGAATCTCCTGTCGGGGAATCTGGCAAGGTTGTGATAGGAGAAGAATTCTTGGAAGACTTCTTCTTACTTTTGGTATTAACCGTACCAATCATACCATCAGTGGCATGAGACCCTGAAGGAGCTGCAGCGATTTGATTTTGTTTGGGTAGATCGAGGATTTTCTCGTGTAACGTACCCGACTGAGTATAAACTAAGTCAAGGTACTGTGCTTGAGCAATTACTTGCTCCTCAGTAACAACTCCAGCCTTAGCTACATCCTCAGTGATCTTGGGCAGTAAAGATTTTACAAACCATTCAGCTAAGATCTGATCTAGGATAAAAACTTTCACTAAACGTCGTCGACGTCTCCATTCATGAATATGATCTGAAATGTAAGTGGACGTTGACTGCTTTAACGAAGTTAATAATTCTGTGCCATTGGCATATCTGACTAGCAACTGAAAATGAGTTAAAAATGAAGTAGCTAACTGACTAAAGTTATAAAAAGTGGCTCGCGGTAACTCGATGTACCACTTGGCCGCAAGACCAATTAGAGTGCGCTGGAAAAGTCGTAAACGAATTGAATCATCTGAAATGGAATTAGACGCACACCAGAGGTGATAAGTCATCACATGTTTCGATGGGTCCTCTCCTAGCTTACCTTCAAACTTAGGAATATCACTGGGAAACTTTTGTGGCATTGGCAGCCAATACTAAAGATAGTTAATTGGATCGTTCGTAAGGCGCGTCAAGTCAGGCAAGTCCAAAGTTGCGATAAACGGTAACTGACGATTAGGGTCCCTAAAACTCTGGGTCTGTAGACTAGCCCCAGGAGGAGGATATCGAGGATAACTAGGAATTGGAATTGTATTTGGGATATTCTGTCCTCCTGGAAAACCAGGATTAACTAGACCATACTGGGGTTGTTGAGGTTGTTAATATGTATACCCAGGGTACGGTTGATACTGATAGACTGGTTTTTGCGCAGCAGGACCGTATTGGTACTGACCTTGGTACGGTTGTTGAATAAACTGAGGTTGACTGGTGACAACCGTACTTAAACCTGGTTGTCCTACAGGCATCTGAACCGAAGTGTGGACCGTGGGTCCAGACTGAGGTAAATATGTCTGAGGAGTAGATACAGGGACAGTAGAAACCAGAGCTGTCGATACGCCAGAAGAAGGTGGAGTAGATGCAGCGGATGTTGCAGTAGTTGCAGCACACGTTTGAAGCGGAGTACGAGGTGTACTAGGCCTAGACTAAGAAACTACAGAAGGTGCAGAAGTTTGAACAGTAGACTGGACGGGTTGCTGGGACGAACCAGAAACCAAGGGTTGTCCAGTTTGAGATGACAATTGTGCATTCGGTTGCAAGACCTGTTGGGATTGAGATGGATCCCACACTAAATTCGTTCCAGGGTATGGACCCATAATAGGTTGAGAATATTGAGGACCATAACTGGGTTGAGGGTAGGGTTGATAATTCAACGGTACATTTCCAGATCCTTGAACATATGATTGACCAGAAGGTGGTTGGTAACCTTGGGTTGGGTACTGACCTTGGGGTTGATAACCCTTGAGGCACGTACTGATACTGGGGTTGACCTTGAGGTACATATTGATACTGGGGTTGACCTTGAGGTACATATTGATACTAAGGTTGACCTTGAGGTACATATTGAGTCTGGGGTTGACCTTGAGGAACGTACTGTCCCGTAGGTATGTACTGTCCTTGAGGTTGCCCCCCAGGCGCAAACTGAGTACCTTGAGGTTGCCCCCTAGGCACAAACTGGGTACCTTGAGGTTGCCCCCTAGGCGATGACTGGTCATTTGAGGTTGAGGATTGGGAATAGAACCTGAATCATGAGAATATCTTCTACACTCAACGGTTTAGTACCATTATTTCCAGTTAATAACCCATGTTCAATAAGTTGAGGAGATGCTCCTGAAAAAGTACCAGAAATGGACTGATACCCAGCGGGAACAGAAAGACCGCCATACAAAAAGGCTTCCGGAGATTGAGAAAACATGGACGATTGTTTTGACATATTTAATGAAGGATAGTAGCCTCTAGGTGTTGGGTGATAAGAAATACGAGGTGGTGAAAAACTTAGTCCCGGGTTTTCCAAAAAATTAGTCAATGAAAGATACCAAGCACTACCCTAGGTGGACTGTAAAAGATTGATTCACGCTCCCTAAGGTCTATAACAGGTCGATCTTCAGGAATAGGGATGCCTTCTTCTTTTTTCGGAATAGCAAGTTCTTCAATAGCTATTAGTCCAGAAGGAAGATTTTGGGTAATTATTCTTTCTACCCTAGGTGAACTAGGACCACCAGAAGCTGGAGAAGCAAACCCTAATATTGGAGTAGTAGCAATTTCAGATTCGGGTTCATATATTTCAGGTTCTTCACCTATATCACTAGTAGATGAAACACTACCAGTAACTTCTGAAACAGATACAGACTGCGTACTATAATCTGCTATTAACGCTGAAAAATCAGGATATACCACCAAAGAAGACTCTCCTTTTTCAGGCGACCCACTTCTACTGTCTTTAGGAGTTACCAGGGCCCTTAGCCCTTCAGGCTGGCTTGGTGAAAACTCAGGAGGTTGGCCCCGAAGTCTACGGGACTTCCTTGTTAATTCAGCCACAGTTAAAAACTTGTAACTACTTCACACGAAAACAAAGTAAAATCTCAATGAAAACAACCTAAAGCCTCTAAAGAACCAAACAAATTAAATCACACACCTAAAGAATCTAGGAGATCAAATCACACACAAATAGTAACTTTCCGTACCGAAAACACTAGTTGGTGATGAAATCCAACGTCGCAAAGTTCAATACAGAAATAGCGGTTGGAACAGTTACCCCGGCAACCTGTGTAATGAATACACTGGCACAAGTTTCTCCACTAAACCGTCTCGAGTGAAGAGAACCCCCCAGAAAATCCAAGTGAGTCTAGTCGACGTCTGCTCCAGGTACAGTGGGATCTTCCCGCCACCATCACCTTAGGAAGAATCCTATAGAATATGGTCACTATGGTTACCAACAGAAACAAATATACCTGGGGGAACAGTCTACGATCTGATACGCACGCAAGGCCAGAGTAGCAAGCTCAATCCCTTTGAAGGCTCCTTGACATAAACCAAGGTTTACCAAAAAGTGACCCCAGGCTCCTCGACAATGGTTAATCCGAGGTTTACCATTTTTAATACGTGAATATCTGGCGTCGTTCCCAAGGAGGAAGGATTGATTCCCACACTGGTTCAGACACAATCTCATGCTTCTCCTTTAAGAGGAGCTTTCCCAGAGCATAGATGCAACAATTGGATTTCTCTCCTACCGCAAGATACAACTACTTGTTTGATTTACTGCCTTGGAGAGTTAAGTACTCCCTACTCCAAGACACTAGCCTAAGCTATGTTGGTGTAATAGAGTCCTAGAAATAAAAAAGATTTACTAGATTGATTTTACTTTAAGCGTTACTTTTATTGGTTTTTGATTAAGTCAAGAGGTGTGGAGATGAAACTCGTGGTGTGAAGACTCGACTCGAAATCACTAAAAAGATGCACTTAAGATGATTAAACAATCTTTTCTCTTCATGAAGTTCTAGCTAGAAAAGAGTTTGAGAATGCAAATGCGTGTAAACACAAATCTTTCTTAACAAACAAATTAAAAGAAGAGTTTTTGTTCCAATGCACTCAAAACGAGACAACTAGTTATTTTCACAAAAATTTCCCTTTTCTTTCAAACGCTCAAATGCTAGCAAAACAAACTTTTTTCAAAAGAGATTTTTGTAATTTTATAAAAACACTCAAAACTATGACTAAAGCAAATCTTGAGAAAACTATGAATAAAGCAAATCTTAAGATCTACAAACTATAAAAAACTACTTGAAGTAAAAGCTTACAAGATGTTTTTTTTTTTAAGGATGTTTTACTTGGCGATAAGAAAACCAAGGACTAACTTGTCCAGAATCAAAAATCAGTCAAAAAACAAGTAATTTTTTTGTTCTCTTTTGTAAAAATGAAATCCAAACTTTTAACACAAGCTTTTCAAAGTTTCGCAAAGAGAAAACACAAGATGGATTCCTCAGTAAAGGTAGATTTTGCAAATGGTTAGACTCATAAGAAGGCCAGTAAAAACCAAGGTGATCTGAGGCTTCTACGCTTCTAAGCTTTGAGCTACTACACGACCAAAATGAAAATCAAGACCGGCAACCAAAACTTCTAGGAATTTCACCTAAAACCCTAACACCAATGAAATTAAACCAAGGAAAGCTTTTAATAAGTCACATGCAGGTCTGGGCAAAGGATAACAACATCTAAACCAAAATAAAACTAATTGAAAGAGTAAAATTTAAGTTTTTCAAAATTTTAGCAGGGTCCGCAGGTTCAAAGTTTACACAGGTGCGTGCACACTCTGTGTGCAAAGTAAACATGCGTATAAGTACGCACTGTGATACAAGCATAGGATGCGGGCTTCTCCTAAAGTTATCAAAAGCAAAAACAATCCTAGATCCACTAAATCCACCCAATTCCACACACAACAAGCCAAAAACAGAAACAAAAACACAAGTTTCTCAGGTCAAAATAAAAACAAGGAAAACAATCAAGTCCCCAGCAGAGTCGCCATTTTGTCACACGGAATGAGTTGAGATTACGGACAAGATCGACCTTCCTGGTATCTAAAGATATCTAGTGACAAGCAAGCCAATCAAAAACTATCTTTCTCTAAATATGCAATTAAAAATAAAGGCAAACAAGTGTTTTAGGCCTACCTTGGGTCCAATGCAAGTTTGTGGAAGCCTCGCTCCCTTGCTCCAAAAGAGCTTCCTTGAAGTGATTCTACAAACACAAACAAGCAAACAAATTAAATAGCACCTAAAATGCCAATATCATATCATAAAGCATATTCATCATAATGATCAAGGAGATTATGAAACAAACCACATAAGACAATTTGTTGAGAAAAATGAATTTGATTGTATTAATTCAAATCAAAGAAGAACTTTACAACATGTGCCTTGATGTTGCACAAGCTCCTCCCAGGGTCTGACAAGAAGTCTCATCTACTTTAACAAGTTTCACTCACTTCCCAATGAAACCAAAAGGTATGTGATCTCTCCTCTCAAGTTTAACTAGGAAGTCCCAATTCCATCAGCATTTACCCTAAAAAATGTTCAGCTTCTAACCTCCCCAGCGACTGATCCAATGCCTTAATTTATAGTGCAATGGAGGGAAGTTACTAGGTCCTCCTTCAAAGGGATAAAGCCCTCCTTCAAAGGGATAGCTCCTCCTATCAAGGGATTAGCTCCTTCTCTTTTGGGATTGCATGAACCACCTTGGAGCGAACAATCCACGTCAAAATTCCTTCTAGAAACATCTAGAATTAACCCAAAGTGAGTTTTTTAGAATAAACTTGCGCCTTTTTTACTTTTACAGGGGTACGCACCCAGCCCTTTACAGACAGAGCGTGCAGATACGCAGGTAATATGAACAAAGAGTGTGGGCCCGCAGGCAAAAGTGAGAGAAAGTGCGAAACCAGAGTTTTATTGATTTTCAATGTCTTTCTCTCATTTGCAAAGCTTGACATGAAGAGCTAAGGTCTGAGACTTGCTTAGGAGGCCAGTATAAGTGATGATAGACCCATACTGACTGCAAATAGTCATGGTGACAATATTTTTGTGTAACAGGGTAGATACATCAAGTTTCAAGTGCTTTTGATGATGAATGAATTGGTTTCCTTGGTTTTAGAGGCAAGTTGTTCCACTGCCTACTTTTGTGCTCCTAGTTTAGATATGGTTGAAACCACTCCTCTTCTCATGGTTTCGACCCCTGATAGCTAGCATGAGTTGTTTGCTTGCCTATATTATGTACTTTTTTAGTCATTTGTAAAGGTTGGACTCTTTTGGAAGTGGTGCACACATTGTATACTTGTATCAGCAGCTTGGCAAGGAATAAAACCAGGTTTCACAGCTATTTTTGTGGGATTCTTGTGACAGTCAGTTTATGTATTGTTTCTTCTTTGTAATGATTTTTTCTTATGTTTTATATGTATCCAAATCTTCTTTCTCTTCTAAAACTAAATGAAAAGGTGAATAGACAAAATACATTGTTGTGCTTTGTCTTGGGAATGCATTTGGTTTTCAATGTTTTCAACTATTTGAAAAGGACCCATAGTTTCTTTATGCCCTCCTCAACCCCTCAGCTATCTTAAACTACCATCTCAAGTCCATTTCTAGTACATAAACCCTTGTCTACCTTGCCCCACAGAACATGATTGTATCCCTGAGTTGATTTCTCGAACCCAATCTGCCTTCTCCAATTGATCCAGCAACCAAACATAAAAAAACAAACAAAATTATCTGAGCTACTATACCTAACCTAAAATCTATATTCTATTCAGTCATCTCAATTCATAATTGCAACCATCCTAACTGAGATTAACAAGGAGAGAGCTCTCTCCTGACCTGGTAGGGCTAGCTACCAAGTTAAGCGTGGTTTGTAGTTACCCTAGGATTGCCTCCCTTCAGCCTGAGGTCGATCTAGGCTCTAACAGTTGCAAGTACAGAGAAGTATGGCCTACGGATTGTGGGTAGCTACAGTGCAAAATTCCTCCCTATGTACTCTATCTCATATTCCTCTTGTCAATTTTTTCTTTGCTAGGGAACAAATGCACTCGATAGAACGAAATCCCTTTTCCTTCTAGTGGTCGGGTTATAACATAACCCGATAGCCTACTAGTGGTTTGGTTTGACAATGTCAACTCTTAACTAGAGTTACAAAATATACTCTTGTAAATTCTTCTACATAATTATCACATGGCTAGCCCATTTTCCATGAATCGTGGGGGGTGACGTGGCATCCTCTCAAATTATGGTGGTGAAAATAGGAAGGTCAACACATGAGTGGAATAACTTTCGCACGTAGAATATGATTGACATGATCCTTGCGCCATTAGAAAGGTATATGTGTGTAGAATAGCATGAAAAGGTGTTATACTAAAGAGAAAAAATTTTGCCCCAAAAAAACATCATTTGATGCCTCAAAATGCTCCTGGAAGGTTCTAAACCATGTTTTTCCAAAGTGGGTCCCGCCAGTAAAAAAATCTTGTGAGTTAATTATCTAACTCTTTCCACTCTGAAAGCTTTGAGATGGATTAAAAACAATATAATGATCCAAACCATATCATTTTGAGATGAGAAATAAGGTGCATTATCGAAAAGGAGAGATATGAGAACATGGAACCTAGAAATAATATGTTGTTCTAGGAAAGAAATCACCTGGTCATCATTAATCTCGTTAAGTGGGACTTCTTTTGTCCACCTCATGAAATAGTCCATCGCGGTAAGAAAATATTTATGTCTTTGTGATAAATTATAGTAATTCCACCAATAATGTCTAATACCCACTATTCAAAATTTCTTTCTACTTTGATTGGTTGTAGGGGCAAGGTAGGTCTCTCTTATTTCCAAGCAGAAGTCGAATAAATTTTGCATTTTCTAGCATATGGATAAGCATCTTTGAATAGTGAAGGCCAATAATACCCCACATGTAGGACATTGTGTGTAGTATTTTCTCCTCCAAAATGACCTCCAACTGGACCATCATGCATTTCAACTAGAACCCTTTCTACATCATGCTTCTTGAGACATCTCAATAATACATTGTTATAATTTTTCCTGGAAAACACTCCATCAATTAGTTGATATCTAGCACACTTTAATCTTAAATCTCTTTTCTTCTTTGGGGCCAAATAATTAGGAGTAGTGCCATTCAAAAGAAAATATTTGATTTCATAATACCAGGAATTAGCTGGCACATGAATGTAAAGATATTCTTGGATACTTACCTCATACTCATTATACTAACCTTCTTCGAAATTACTTTGAGAGTCTTGAGATTATGCAGACATCTTACATAATCCTTGTCTAGGAATAATCTTGGAAGGTTTAATTTCTGTGTCATATTCCTGAAGCGTGGTTATCCAATTTTCTCACTTCTCTCTCATGTCTTTTTGTATCAAAATATTTCTTACAGTAGGATGGGGCACAATAACTTAGTGTGAGCCTTCAAGAAATAAGGATGAAAGTGCTTTACTACCTTACATATGGAAAATGCATGTTTATCAATATCATGACATTTTAACTTAGCTCCATGCAAGCCTGGACTCATAAAAAATATTGGAACATCTACATTTTCTACATTTTTCTCAATTGAGACAATTGCCCAAGAAGAGTGAGAAGCAAATGTATACAAGATAAACTCCTTGTCAAAATTAGGAGTGATTAAAGAAGGTTCTTCAACAATCTCTTGTTTAATGGTGTTGAATGCATTATTTTCTATTTCGCTCCATTTAAACATGTGATCCTTTTTTATCATGTTCTCCATTGGTTTAACAGTTTCAACAATGCTAGGAATAAATCTCCTTATAAAATAAATTTTCCCTAAAATGATTGCATTGACTTCTTGTTACAAGGAGAAGAAATTTGTAAAATTGATTTAACACAATCACGACTAATTATTATGCCATCTTTAAATACCTCAAACCCTAATAGTTTTCCTTCAGTTACAGCAAAGACAATCTCTGTAGGATTTAATGAAATGTCACATTTCATACATCTCTTCAAAAATTACCTTAAATGCTCCACGCGGTTTTTTTTTTTAATATATGGTAATATCATCTAAGTAACCAACCATTAATTCATTAATTAATCATTTGAAAGCAATATCCATGGCTCTTTGAAAAGATATTTGACATTAACTAGATCAAATGACATTTTTTTTAAGCAAATGTTCCCCATTTTATCCTAAAAATAGTTCTCATTTGGTCATCAGGTGAAACCGAGATATAGTTGTAACCCGAAAAACCATCAAGCCAGGAACACATCTTAATCTGGTAACTAATTATAGGATTTTCTCCATAGAAGGAACAAGGTAATTGTCATTTTCTAATGCTTTGTTAAGAGTTTTGAAATCTATGCAAATCCTAATGTCTCCATTTTTCTTTCTAACCAAAACAAGGTTAGCTACCCATTGCGAATGACTACTTGGAAAAATAATTTTGGCATTAAACGATCTGTTCAATTCATCTTTGATTTATGTTTCGAGTTTAGGGTGTGTCTTCCTAAGTTTCTATTGAATTGTCTTGGAGTTTGGATTTATGGGAATGACATGTTGAATGATTTTTGTATCATCAACTTTAAGGTCATCGTAATTCCAAGCAAATATGCCTTTAAGTTATTTTAAAAAATACAAATCTTGCTCATTTAGAAGGAGAACAATCATTTCCTAGATTGATAATTTGTGGTTTTTGCTAAGTTCCTAGGTTGAAAATATCACATTTCATAGAGGAACTATGTTACAATTTTTTCTCTCTTTGAATCGTTCCTGAAAATCAAAAAAAAAATTCTAAATGTACTCTTGATTTTGGCATGAGATTTTCTTGTTCATTCTCATTTAACACATTTGCATTCAATAGTAGATCATGTTGACTTTTGTCAATTATGGAACTGTGAAATGTATCCTCCAGAGTGAGGAAATGGATGGTTTGGGCATCATCATCAAACACTCTAATATTGGTAACGTTATCAGGGATTGATGGGTGAAAAATAATCTCCACAGAGAATTCCTTTAGTGAATTTTTTTCTACAGGGGCAATTTCATGCCACATTTGCCAGCAAATTGCATCTATATTTTGTGCGCGGGGTACAGAGTTTATTTCGAAGTGCTCAGAATTTTGAATTAAATTTGAAACCAATTGTTTATAATTTTTTTAATGTTTAGAAACACAACGAATTTCTTTATTGACTTGTTTGACAATGATTTTAGAGTCACCGATAAATTTGTAACTTATTTACTTCTAAATCAATTGCTTTTTTGAGTCTGTGAATTAACACTTCATACTCACCTGTATTATTAGTACAGTCAAAATCTAATTTGCATGGTAAACAATTTCATACCTTGAGGGTTATACAATATGCATCCAACACCTTCACCTTCAACTAATTTGGAACCATCAAAATATAATAGCCAATAATTTGTATTTACTTCTCTATTTACAGAAACAAAAACCGCAGATGTCGAATCAATATTATTATTAATTATAAAATTCAAAGTATCAATATTAGATTCATCAATTGGAGATATTTCAGAGGTAACATTACCGAAATAAGAATTGTAAGAGTAATTGCCAAGTAGAAATCGTTTAAACATTATGAGCTCATTTTAGCCATCACAATCAGTAATTGTATGCTTCATCTTCCCTTCACGTTCAACCTTGATCATATTAGGATTTCGTTTCTATGGTAACCAAAGATCTGACCAATCAGTTGAGAAGTATCCATTTAGTTTTGTGACCAATATTTGCTTAATAATAAGCCATAAGATTCGGGAATGTCTGCAATAATTACATCAATGGTATTTTTTTTTTGGATTAGAGACAAGTCTCGTTAATAATTCTTTGACCTATCCTAAGACCTTAACTATAGACCTATCTAATTAGATAATTTGAGTGGAGGATTTCTGGGGTTCTAAATTTAGTTTCTTAGCCACAATGGTTGGCATGATATTAGAGGAATTACATGAATCAACCATACAATTATGGACATTTGGGTTATAAATTTCAAAAGTTAACAAAAAAGGCAGAGTGTGCAAATTAGGCTTATCTCTAATCAAAGTTTCCTCGATATGTGCTACTTTCTTTGAAAAATAATTAATAATGTTTCTTGTATGATTGTTAGTTGAGCTTGCTTCTAGAGCTCCAAATAATTTGTTTTTCTGATGTGTCAACTTACACAGTTCATACAAAGAGATGTCAGCACCACTTTTTTTCATGTCTTCTACTAAATCATACTCTAACAATTTCGTCTAGACAATTTTATTTGAATTAGAAGACAACTTATTTATTGATGTTGTTTTTCTTGTATGGGTTTGAGTATTTGGATTGGCAAAGGATGAAACCAACTCTTTACTTCTAGTTTGGGCTATATTAATTTCTTCTATCTCATCATGCATGTTTTCACCATTTGTTTCTTCTGAAACATCACATAACGTATCAACAAAAGGCTCTTGTTTTAGTTATTCTTCTTCACATGCTTGAGTAACATATTCTCTGTCATTGCCCATGAATACTTTAAATATATTAATAAAGGTTGGAAATGTTTTTCCATAATGTTTGGCATTATGCCCTCTACATAAAGTGTCCTAAGCAACATCTTGAAATTTGATTTCTTCAAAAGGGGGTTGGTTCTAGGGAGTTGTAGGATTCTTTTTAAAAGGCCTCCAAGGTTTCCTATTTGAAGGAGCTTCCACTGAATTACTTTTAAGATTTGTGATTTCGTTCAAATTTTTTTGTATCATTCTATCTTTCATGTCAAAAGGATCCTGATCTTTTTTCTCTTATTTTATTTTATACTTATTTATTTCTTTGTAGGAACTATAGGATTCTTCTCCTCTATTATTGTGACAAGCAAGACTTCCTTGTTTATTTTTTAGAATTTCATCTTTGGTTTCAACAAGAGTTTATTTACCTTCCTTTTTAATGAACATATCAATTGTGGATGGTAAAGTCAAAACGTAACATTCAATCAATACATCGTGAATGAGCTTAGTACCATTTGGAATTCTATTTTAAATTATTCATAAGATGTTGATTAAAATATTTTATTTTTTCTTTGGGCTTCATTTCAATTTTAGATCACTCAAGGGATAATGTAATTGGGATCTTATCTTCTCAAAAAAAAAATTAGGAATTTAGGCTGAAAATTATCCTAGTCTAAAACAGATTCGACTAGTATTATAAAATACAAGGTGGAGGATTTTCCATCCAAATTATATGGTAAGAAACGGCATACCACATCTTCATGTTTGACACCCATCAAGTTAATATAAAGCATAAATTTATTGATGTGATCTTCAATTGTTTCCCAAACATCTGGATTACATTTTGGGAGAAATATGTCTAGGTGTTTTGGTAAGTCATACTATCGCCCAGGAACATTCACTGCTCCTACTATTCACCAAGGTATTGGTGGCATGATTATATGTGTATTTGGACCTAATTAAGAGTCAGAGGTGTGAAGATGAGTGGATTAACTACCAAGAGGAATAATGGGTAAATCTTCATCTTTAATACATGGTTCTTATGCTTCAACAGTCATATGGTGACTTCAAGTTTCTAGATGCTTATGTTGAGAAGGGAATGGATGTTCTATAGGTGACTACCCAAATGTTTTACTTCAAAATTTGGTTATTACTTCAAAATGTTGTCTCTTAAGAGGAACATATGAAGACTTTTCAGTGGGTACATATTCCAATGATGATTGTTGAGTGGGAACAGGTTTTGAAGCATATTTCTGAATAAAGTCTTTAATGGATTGTTGTATTATCAAACCAAGAGTATATGTAGAGGAATATTGGGCTATTGTTGGGATAGAGTCCCCTGGGTCAATTTTGGGGCAAAGATAACCTAAGTTTTCATATAGTTTTTGTAAATAATGTAAAGTCTTTGTGATTTGCAGATGTGGAGCGCATAGATGAATAGGAGTCAAAGGGGTTTAGCCCCTCGTTTTATGTAAAGTTTGAGTTAGTTTTGAGATTCACCCATGGTCTGCGGACAATGGCATTGTATGAAAAAGGATATAAATAGGTGTGTCTTAGAGAGTCTAAGGCAATATAATTGGGAAGTGATAGCAAGAAGAGTGGGTAAGATAGAAGAAGAAAGGCTCTGCAGTTGAGTGCGTAGAGGCCTAAGTAGAGTCTACAGTTGAGTGCACAAACCCCTACAACTTACTGCACAGGGTAGTTTTGAGTCTGTAACCTTGAATTGAAGATCAATAAACACAGCTTCTGAAGAATTCTTACGTATTTCTATGTATCCCTATTTCTTTTAATGTTATATGTTGCCAATGAATGATGTGTTTTATGGAATATTGATTGAATGTTACGTGATTCTATTGAATAAGTGTTAATGATGTATGCAATGCATGTCTAAGTACTTTCATGAAAACGCTAAAGAATTCTCTGATGTTTATTAATAACTTCAATAAACATGCGCGAACCCTAATTTAGGATTGCTCTCTGATGCGTGTAAGTAGACAAATTGACTGTAAAATGTCTATAAGGACTAATCATAAACCATTGTGAAGGTCTGAAGGTTGTTTAACTGAGTTGCAACAATTAGCCCTTAGAGGGTATTGATCTATGCGAAGGCAGGTCTGAGGCACTGAAAAACATCACACTAGTCTTTGGATGCAGAAACTTGGTTCTTGCATCCCCCCATACTGCTTCAGGTGAGACTGTAGCCTACGCTACACAGGTTGTTGCCGAAAGGGCCAGTAGTGTAAGGTTTTGTTGGTTGGCGCAGCCAACTCTGAACTTGGGTCAGGACCCCCTAAGCCAACAAATGGTTATGTTATCGGAACTGGGATCTACTTGAAAGATATGTGTGATGTCGCATCACTGGAATCCAACTAATAAAGAAATTGAAAAGTGGTTAGATCATAAGATTCACAAGTTCGCAGTGCAAGAAAACAGGAATCCACGCCTGTCAAAGGAAGACTGGTTGAAAAGGTATCTGTATACAGAGATACACGAGATATTTTTCTACACTTTTCCCATTGAACTGTATGAGTGGTTAGCTAAATTGACAGACATTCAAGGAAGGTGGAAGCTCAATAATCCTATAGTGTGGACTCCAGAACTAGTGCGACGGCTAGAAACCTCTGAAAACAAGATCACACAGGTTGTTGATCATTGGCTCAATCAGATTCGGGAGGATTTGTTACAGAATTTGTAGTTGATACCTCAATCAGCTATAGCGAAGCAGAGCATCGATTTTTCAAAGGATCGAGAGGTAAGTATTTAAGATCATTGAATACTTGGATTAAAATGTTGTTATGTGAAAAATGGGTGATATCATTGGCTTGATTTTTGGAGCTACACAAATTGGAAGACTCTTTAGAGATCAAGAAAGATCAGGTCCATAGTATAGTCCGTTAATTGGACCTCCTTCAAGCAACGACGAAGGAGCAATACAGGCTTCACCACGAAGTGTTGTCCAGCTGATAACAGAGGGTATTCCTCGAGCAAATCATCCTTCTGCTCCACCCCCACCTCCACTACATACACCTTCGCGCACACCTCCACCTCCACCACCACCATTCAACATGGCAAACGCAATGAACCTGTCGATTTTTAAGGGCATAGGGAGTGAAGATACAAAGTAGTTTTGGTCCATTACGAATGATGTTTGGACAACGCAACAGATTACTAATGATAATATAAAGAAGGCACAATTGGTTACCACTCTATAGGATCACACGCTAACTTGGTATATTAAATATTGTTATGATAATCCTCTTGTGACGCTAGTAGAGACTAAGGCAACTTTAAACAAGAAATCTAGTAAGCCTAAGTCTAACTCATAGTCAGTACTTGGATTCAGAGAAATCATGATGAGGGTCAACGAGACACCTTAGGAATTAGATCAAAGGTTGAAGTGTTAGATTCAAGAAGCTAACATGCAGCTCACAGATAGTCAGCATCGTGAATGGTTTATAGCTTTGCTTCTACCACACCTAAGAATTTCTCTATCACAACAAAAGATAGTAACACAGGTAGAAGCCTTGGAAAGCGTGATGAGGTTGCATGCATTACCTATTCAGGATGTGACCTTGGGGGTACAATAGATCCACTCTAAGTTACAGAGCCTACATCTAGAATTACAGAGTTTGAAGAAAGACAAGGAGACTAAACTAGAAGTGCGCGCAGAAGTATGGTGTCTAAAGTGCAAGAGCCAGGGGCATGATAAAGACCATTGTCCCATGTACGTCTATTATATTGCAGGAGGGGGACCAATTCCCCTGAAACCAGAAGCCCCAGCAAGGATGAGTGTGGAGGCTGTGCTATTGTGTGATATTTGTTAGGTTGTTAGACAACATGGGACGGATAATTGTCATTTACTTCAAAATTTCTTCCAGACACCCCAGCAATTGTTCTATAACTTCTGCAAATTGGTGGGCCATGATGAGTGCCACTGTCGAAGCTATGTGTTGATGATGGAAAGAACACCTACATGTTATGATATTCCGACACATAGGAAATAGTTAAGTATAACTTGGTCTAGTGTAGAGTTAGGTAAAATCTGTTTCTTTTCTATGTACTTTTGTAACTTACAATCCGACGATCACAATATGTGGTGATCTGACGATTCATTCTCCCCTCGGTATTACCGACACTTGATCCGTGGCTTAGCACCTGATTGGTCCATGATCTCTATTTAAAGAGCATGGAGGGTCATTTGTAGGGTAACCGTTCATGAGATAAGCTTACGTAAAGTTTCATTCTTTTATTAATAAATTCCCTGAAGTGGTCGCATTGGCTCAGGCCGTGTACTGTTTCCCTCTTTGAGGGTTTTAACCACATCAACAGCACTGGTGTATTGATCTGTGATCTTTTTGTAAGTGGTGTCCTTTGGTGTTTTGTCTGAGGAACTTACCCTATAAATTCTTACATGGTATCAGAGCTATTTGAGGGCCACATCCGTGGTGATCCAAATTTGAAGCCGGTAGAACCGCATCCGACTGTCGTTTCCTAGATCTACTGTTACTAACTGCTTTCGGGCTGAGAGGACTGCTCTATTGTTTTAGGAGCATCTGTTCCAATGAGGAACCCCTTTCGTTTGATGCGAAAAGGTTTCTGGTAGCCATAGCTACATCATTTTTAAGATCTGGAGGTATACAGTGTTTATTCGCAGTTTTTAGTTATTTTCTCTCCGTTTATTTCGGTTTATTTAGCTCTTTATTTTTTCTATTACCAGAACTATACCTTTCATTTCTGTGTATGCTCTTTTCCCCGTGACTCTGTGTGATCTGGGAAAATCAAAAACAAAAAGGAAGGATTTTTCTCATGCGTGTGCTATGTTCCACTGCGCCTTAGTGTGATCTCGGAAAATCATAAACATTGAGGAAAATATTTAGTTTCCGGCTAAAGCTAACTTGAAGCTGTAAGGTTTGGTTTTTTTGTATTTCCATTTTGGGTTTTGTGTTTTTTGTTTTGTAGGCAAAAAAAGAGCTTTCTCAAGTAAGCATGCACCCCAAAGCTTCAGTGACTAAAAAAAATTGTTCCTCTTTTCCAAAAATTACTATCATTTTAATCTAGCTCACTTGGTCCAAAGCTACTTTATGAGAATAGAGGCCTTGAGTTCAAGTCTTTCTTTTTGTTGAGCTAATTAGATTAAGTTTGGAAAGGGGGTGGATTTTTTTTAATATAACATTATCATTCATTTCCGCACATTCCTACACTTCGTCGGCATCTTCAACAACTTTTCTTCAAAAAGCCATAACTTCTTCATCTGGAAGACGTTTTCAGAGCTGTTTTTTTTAATCACCCTAATTTTTCGAGATATTTCTATTGGAACATTTAATTTCAGCATCTATAGCTTCAATTTCTATTAAAATGGAAATTCCATGCCAAGTTATTCTTAACAGCACCAACTACTTCCAATGGTGGTCCTACAATATGGATTTACTTAGAAGTAAAGGTCTTTACAGAATAGCCTTAGGCCAAGAAACCAAACCGAAAGATGAAGATAAGGCAGCCAAATGGGAAAATAGGCAAGATCAAGCACGTGGGTTGATAGGGATGTCTATTTCTCCAGACCTTAGATTCCATATCGCAGAACTTGATACTCCTAACCAAGCAATGAAACAAAGCACTAAAGTTTTTGGAACTAAAAATGAACTTAGAGCCCATCAATTCAAAAAATGAGTTGCTTACATTGGACCCTAATAATTTTTCTTCCATTGAAGATTTTTTGTCCAAGTTTAAGACCCTTAGACTTCTCTTGGAATGTGTTAAGGTTAAGAAAGAAGATAGTAACCTTATCTATTCCATTCTTACTAAGTTGGGACCAGCCTACTCCGTGTTTGTTTCCACCTTCCATTCTACAAGAGAAGCCTCCATTTCTCAAGGACAAGCCTACAAGTCCCTTCCTTTGACGCCTTTTGTGATTCTTTAATAAGAGAACAAGAAAAACTCTTACACCTTAGTATTCTTAATCTTGGAAACTCTTCTAAGAAAGCGTTAACCGCCCAGCAGCAACCAAATTCAAGGAATCCTAAGAAGTCGTATCCTAAAAGGAATGGTCCTAAACCAAACAAGGGTCCTAAGCAATTTCAGCCTCAAAATGAAAAATCATTTCACCAGAATGATAAGGCAATAAAAACAAAGGGAAGAAGACTGATAGACATTGCCACTTTTGTAATCGAGATGGCCACTTAGAATCCAAATGCTTTAAGAAGATGGAAGCCTTGGAAGCAGCAATGAAGAAGCATAACATCCATTTGGAGCACTCAACAACTTCAACTTCATCTTCAGGAATAGCACTTTATACATGTGGTTGTCACGCATCTTGGTCTGGATATGCACTAAATGTATCTTCTTCTTCTCATTCTCATGAGTGGCTCATTGATTTTGGAGCTTCTTATCACATAGCCAAAAACAAAGCCATTTTTTCTTCTTTAAATGATTGTAACACCAAAAATATATATGTTGGTGATGATAGATCTCTTAGTGTTGTAGGGACTGGAATTGTTCATATAGACAATGGTCAATTCAATGATGTATTATGTGTTCCAACCTTATCCTACAACCTTCTATCTGTATATCAGATAACTCATTCTGGTGAAGGTAAAATCATTGAATTTTCACCTCACGATGTTGTAATTAAGGAGCTAAGAGATCCTAGACAGATTTTAGCTATTTGCATTGCTGATGATTCTACAACGTTGGATAAGTTTAACAACTTTGGGTCATCAAATATTCCCTCGGCATTTGTTGCTCATAATGATGAAGTGAGCAAACTTTGGCATGAGCGATTTGGTCACTTAAACTATCGCTCCCTTCAGAATCTACGTAAAGAAAATATGGTGATAGGTCTTCCAATGGTAGCTTGCAGAGATGGTGTTTGCTCCAGATGTGTACTCAGAAAACATCATTGGGATAGTTTTGAAAAACGTGCCTCTTGGCACGCCTCAGCCTCTTTACAGCTTGTGCATAGTGATTTATGTGGTCCACTTCCAGTTGTTTCATTCTCAGGCTACAAGTATTTCTTAACTTTGATTGATGATTTCTCCAGACGCACTTGGGTATACTTCTTAAAACTCAAGAGTGAAGTATTTAACATGTTCTTGGCCTTTAAAGCCTTTGTTGAAAAACAATCTGGACATCAAATTCTTATGCTAAGATATGATAATGGCGGAGAATATGTTAACAACAAATTCATCAACTTTTGCACTGAGAATGGAATTCAAATGCAACATATTGTTCCATACACTCCATAACAAAATGGTGTAGCTGAAAGGAAGAATCGCACCTTAAAGGAAATGGCTAGTTGTATGCTTCAATCTAAATGACCTAAGTCTTAATTTTTTGGCAGAAGTAATTAACTGTGAAAATTACATAATAAATCACACTCGTACTAATGTTTTAAAGAATATCACTCCAAAAGAAGCATGGAGCTCAATTAAACCAGATGTAAGTCACTTTCATGTTTTTGGAAGTGAAGCATGGGCCCATATTCCAGATGAGAAACATAAAGCTTTAGAACCTAGGAGTGAAAAATGTATTTTTGTTGGATATTCTGAAGATGTCAAAGGATACAGACTTGTTCCACTTAAGTCCAAAAAATTTATCATTATAAGAGATGTAAAGTTTGTTGAAAATATATCGGCCTACGAGCCTAGTTCGACGGATGTGCCACCTCTCTCCATCCCTTCTACTTCTGAAAATATTTCTTCTTCAGATGATGACAACGAGGATGACAATCCTCCCCCACCTTCTCAAGATCCTCCTTCATCTCCTCAGCTTTGAAAATGGGTCCGTGCTACTCGAGATGCAGCAGGTGCTCTTGCCGGTGATCCTACATATTAGCGACGTACACGTTCTCAGTTCGATAGAGCCTCTTCTTTACTGGCTCAAGCTTCAGCTAATTATGATCTTGACACCTTTGTAGAAGCTTCAGGCCATCCAGATTGAGACGCATCTATGAATGAAGTATATCGTTCATTATTGGCAAATGATACATGGGATCTTGTTCCCCTTCCAAAGGGACAAAAACTTGTTAGATGCAAATGGGTTTACAAAACTAAGTATGGACCAGATGGAAAAGTTGATAAACATAAACCTCGTCTTGTTGCTGAGGGTTTTTCACAAGTTGAAGGCATTGACTATACTGAAACCTTCTCCCCTGTTCCCAAAATGAACTCTATCCGCCTTGTTCTTTTCCTTGCTGCCTCTTTCAAATGGGAAGTCCATCAGATGGATGTTAAATCTGCCTTCTTGCATGGGTACTTACATGAAGAAATCATTATGGAACAACCTACTGGCTTTATATAAACAGAATCCATCCTTGTATGTGGGCTTAAGAAATCCCTTTATGGTCTCAAGCAAGCCCCTCAGGCTTGGTATTCCAAAATGGATAGCTTTCTTTTAGAAACTAGATTTTCTAGGTGTCATTCTGACAATACTGTCTACACTAAGAAATTGGGCAAGTCTCTTATCATTTTTGTTCTTTATGTTGATGATCTTATCCTTACTGGTAGTGATCCCAACCTTATAAACCATGTGAAGTCCAGCCTTAAAAAAGAAGTTTGAAATGACAGACTTAGGACACTTGCATTATTTTCTTAGTCTTCAAGTCTTGCAATCCAAGGAAGGTATTTCCCTTTCCCAGTCCAAGTATGCATGTGATCTTCTACGTCATTTTCACATGGAAGACTATAAGCCAGCACCTTCTCCCTTTCAGTCTAGAGCCAAACTTTCAGTCACTTGTACTTCCCTTGAATTTGATGCTTAAAACCTTGTACCATCAACTTGTAGGAAAACTTTTGTATCTGACCCATACTCGTCCTGACCATTCCTTTGTTGTTGGCCTTATTGCTCTGTTTATGCAAAACCCACATGAAAGTCATTGGAAAGCAGCTAAAAGAATACTTCGTTATGTTCAAGGTATAGTTTAGTTTGGGATTCATTACAGTGCAAAAGCATCTCCTCTATTGGTTGGTTTCACTGATTCTAATTGGGTTGGTGACCCTGATGATCGGAAGTCTACTGCAGGTTATATGTTCACTCTTGGTTCAGGACCTATTACATGGGCTTGCAAGAAACAAAGTGCCATTTCTCTTTCTTCAACAAAAGCAGAGTATCGTGGTGTCGTAGAAGCTAGTAAGGAAGCCATGTGGCTTCGTCAGATCCTATCAAAGTTTGGCTTTTAGAAGCAGCATCCGACTACACTTCGGTGTGATAATCAAAGTGCCATTCAACTATGCAAAGATCCAGTCCAACATCAGTGCAACAAACACATTGAACTGCACATGCACTTCATTGGAAAGCTCATTCACGACCATGTTCTTGAAGTGAAATATTGTTCAACAGATGATCAAGTTGCAGACATCTTTACAAAGGCTCTCACATAGGCAAAGTTTACTAAACGATTTATGGTTGGAGTTCAGGAAGTTGTCAGTAAGGGTGGATAGGCTCTGATGCCTCCTTCCTTCTCCTATTGCGTCATATTTGTACATCCTTCAATCCTATCCCAAGTTGTTCTTAAGGGGGGATGTTAGGATATTCCAACACATAGGAAATAGTTAAGTATAACTTGGTCTAGTGTAGAGTTAGGTAAAGTGTGTTTCTTTACTATGTACTTTTGTAACTTAAAATCTGACGGTCACGATATGTAGTGATTCGACGGTTCATTCTCTCCTCAGCATTACCGACACTTGATCCGTGGCTTAACACCTGATTGGTCCATGATCTCTATTTAAAGAGCATGGAGGGTCATTTGTAGGGTAACCATTCATGAGAGATGCTAATGTAAATTTTCATTCTTTTATTAATAAATTGCCTGAAGTGGCTGTGTTGGCTTAGGTCATGGATTGTTTCCCTCCTTGAGGGTTTTAACCACGTCAACAATAATGGTGTATTGATCTGTGATCTATTTTTGAGCGATGTCCTTTGGTGTTCTGTCTGAGGAACTTACCCTATAAATTCCTACACTACATATCGGATGCAAGCAGAAACTCGACCTCTAGAGTAGGGCACCGAAGGAGCACACAGAGGTTATCATGGATGAGGAAGGGACTGAGGAGGAGGAGGACCTGGTAGAGGCCATGGCCAGATCATCTGCTACAACTGTGGAAATCTAGAGCATTATGCGCAAGAATTCCATAATCCTACACACCCGTCATGTCAATACTGCGGACAATTTGACCATACTATATAAGAATGCCTAGTGTTGATAACTAAGATGCACGAGAAGAAAGTGCAGCCTATGCAGAACATACAGATGATGAGAGTTGAGCCTCACGAGGAGGATCTAAGCATGAATATAGTGCTGAGAAGTGGAATAATGATCGACGATGATAAGGGTAAACAACCTAAAGAATAAGGATGGCTCCACAAAGCACTAGAGAAAGAAGTCGACTTTGATCTAGAGCACACTAAGGAAACATTTATGGAATCCAAGAAGAGCTTCGCTAAGGCCTCCACCTCAGGAAGCCAAGACAAGGTTCAAGAAAAAAACGCACCTACAGAGGTTGATCCCTCTATACTCACTACATTTTTAGAGACCTGCAAAGAGAAGGTCCCTGAAGGACAATGGGTGGTCAGAAAAATTGGAAAACATAAGGCACAAATAGGGTGCGAGATGAGGCTCACCACGTAGATAGGTGATTATGAGATGGACCAAGTCATCTTGGATCTAGGGTATGATGCGAACGTATTACCAAAATAAACATGGGAAAGAATGGGGAGACTTGCGCTACAGTGGTCTCTGATTCAGCTCAAAATGGCGAACCAGCAGAAAAACATCCCCATGGGGTGATTATATGGAGTAACAGTTGATATAGAAGGTGCGAGCGCAATGGCGGACTTTGAAGTTATAGAAATCATCGATGACAGTAATCTATACCCCATGCTCCTACAAATTAACTAGGCCATTGATATGAATGGGGTCATCAATTTGAAGAAGAGGACAATGTCATTTGAAAGAAAATCGCTTCCAGTTGTAGTACTATTGTACCCTGTAGAAGGGGCGTGATATACTAAACCAATCCATGATTATGAAGAAAGTGATGATGAACTGGATCAAATCTACAAAATAATAGCGCGAGATCAGGATTGGATCAATATGATGGCAAATGGGAGGATTGCATGGGATTGGGAGGGTTCTTTCACCTCTGATTAAGATGAGGAATTAGAGCATTGGAAAAACCGCTTGCATGAAGTCTCTACTTTGCGATGCAAAATGATGACGAAGTCGCTGCACTGTGTTTCGTCGGAGGTACGGAAACTACCCTATTATGATGGTTTAACTGATGTAGATCTGTTTTTGGATGAATTTGAGTGCGAAGTCCATAAGGAGCACCGCTTCCAAGCATTAGAGTTGGCACTGCGCGCTACCCCTGCACGATGGCGGGGAACGCATAATGATAGATTTGCTGGATGGCGAGATTATGAAGAATGATGAAGTTGGGGTTTGGGCATGTTAACACCGAAATGACTAGGAAATATAATGGAAGGGACAATCTACACAATCAACTAGCGAAATGGACTAAAGCATGGGGAACAGAACTGTAGCCAGAGTGGGTACACATATTTTTCCATATTTTGGATACCATTCCCATGAACCGATATCTGGAAACGAAGCTCCGCCATGGTATTGTGGAATGGGATATATTGAAGGAAGGATTCTTATTGACCTTCAGCTTTGAAGACGAATTTGCAAGCATCGATGAAGCGCTACAAGAAATTAAGGTGGTTATCTTCAGAATGCCGAAGGAGCCTATGGAATGGACCCACCCAGATTGGAGCACCTAGCTGGGCCATGCACTGGAATGCTATAATGTGACTGTTGTAGAGGAGGATGAAGATCCAAGAAAGATTAATGTTCCAGAGGCAAAAGGGCATCATGAAGTCGAAGGCCCACAAATAGAAAACCCGGACATCTTTGAGTTGTTGAAGATAAAGCAAGTAAACATTGGCACTGAACCAGAACTGATCTAAATGCCTCCTAGAACACTCTCTAAGTTTTCATGAACTCTTTAAAAATCATGCCAAAGATTAAAAGTCTTATAAAGATCAAGCTATCTGAGGGAATCCTCAGACAGTTACAATGGCGATCAGCGCAGATCAACGAGGGTCGTCGATCTAGCACGCAGAGCGGTGGACCATGCTAACGCGTGCTAACCCTAACCAGCAAATGCAGGGATATTTTTAAGCAACGGAGGTAGTTTCTGACAAGTCGCTAATCACATATCGTAGGGAAAACCTCTCAATGAAGAGAAGCCCAGAGAACTCGAACCTGAAATAATTATAAAATGCAGAAAATATTGTTTCGGTTCCGTTGAAGCGAGATTCCATAAAACCGACAAAATATCTGAGGGGTTTCAAGTGGTAAGCGGTTTCGACCGAGTTCCACCCAATGCCACACAATGATCGCCACATGTCCCAGCTGGGGGAGAGAGAAATCGCTCACATCGGATGGGTAAACATCATGCTACTTAGCCACCCGATATGAACGATGACCGTCAGATCTGGGGCCCCCAGATCAATGGCGGAGATACGTTCCAATGGATGACCAGATTTGACAAGCTTATGAAGCGGGGTCACATAGGATTTCAAGTCCGATATGGATGATGCATTGGCAGAAGGTCGTGTTTCGCGAGCATTCTTGGAGTTTAAAAAAAAAAAATGGTCGTTTCAAATATGTCCAAGAGATATGACACTCATCCGTTATGAAATAGGTGGCCACCTCACTGTGAGGCATTATACAGTGACTCATTACGCAGGACAGAGGCAGGGGAACCGGAAAGTCAGGAAGCAGAAACGAACAGTCAAGAAGCAGATTGGCTTTAAAGCCACACACTGATAGAGACAGAAGCGAAGAGAGCAGTAGGCAGTAAGCCGAAAGTAGAGAGAAGAAGTCGAGCTGACCTATAGAAGTAAAGGTAGCATCAAGCCAGAGTTAAGACAGAGACAGAGAGATTCAAAGAGTCTGTGTACTCCAGAGAAGGCTTAATAGGTTCAAGCGCACTCCTCTGTAATGCCTGTCATGTATGAGTCTCAGATTGGGCTCATACTACTCTGACCAATAGAGGTCAAGAGTTTAGTGAGGAGAGTCTGGTACTCCAGAGACTTGGGGAATCCAAGTACAATCTTACTGATTTGTATCTGTTGAGTGAGACTCAAATTGAGCTCATTGTTGTAAAAACTCTGCTTTGAAAACATAATAGAGGGGCACCACTGAAGGCTGGACCGGGAGACAAAGCCCAGGAGTATTGGGTGAACTCCTTATTAAACTTGTTGTGTTTATATGTTTTCCTGGTATGTTTTCTTTAACTACTTTATTTCTTGTGTATTTTGCAATCTTATCGATCCATTGCATAAAATAACATAGGCACTTACGTGCACATGAGTCTGTAATACCTTATTAATTGTCTTAGATCAATATCATATCAAGTGGTATCAGAGCTCTAGGTTGCTAGGTTAGACAAGCTTGTGCTAGATTCTTTTTTGTTGAATGCTAACTAGGACAAAGCTTAAATTAGGAGAAGGAGAGTAGGTTGAAACTAACCCAGAAATTGGAAGAGTCTATCCTATGAGGAAAATGGTAGAAGAAAGTCCCTAGGAATCAGACTCCTAGTTCATGGACAGTTTCATAACCATGAGAGCCATGGTAGAAGAAATGTATAGAGAATTTAAGAGAGGTAGAGGTGAAGAGTCATCAACCTCCAAACAAGATAAAGGAGTAGAAGAACCTCTTCTAGTTGCCCACCCAGAAGGCAAAGGAAAAGAAGAGAAGCCCTCTCCACCATCTCCCCATCATCACCTTCATCATCATCTTCTTCACATAAAGAAAGCCCTGAAAAGAAAAAGAAGAAACCTTCTTTGATTAAACTAGATGTGAAGTTTGGTTTGCCAGTTTATGATGGAGAATTGAATGCAGAAAAGCTAGATAACTGGATTAGACAGATTGATGTATATTGCAGAGTTCAGAACATCGATTCAGAAAGGAGAAAGATTCAGCTAGCTAGCCTACGCCTTGGACACACCACCCTGGTATGGTGGGAAGGCAGGACATAAGATGATTTGAAGAAGCATGGTAAAATTCTTTCTACCTGGAATGAATTTGTTTCTGCCATTAAAAAAAAATTCTATCCACTAGCCTATATGCAGCAAGATATGATGAGTTGGAAAACTCTTCGCCAATTAAGAGGGAAAAGTGTACAAATCTACACCCAGGAATTTAGAAAAAGAGCTTTGATTCTAGGCATTTCTTTAGACTCACCTGAAACTCTGTTGAAGTATGTAGGTGGTCTACACAGCTATTTAAAGCACACCATTCTCATGTTTAATCCTACTAGCATAGATGAGTTATATGTTCAGACTACACATCTAGAGGCTAGAGGCAAGAATGTGAACCCAGAAGTTGGGGAATCATCAAAACCCACTGCAAGCAAGAACAAGGAAAAGAGAAAGCAGAAATGGAAAGAGAGGAAGACAAATGTTGTACAAAAGACCAAACCTTCATGCACTCATTGCAAGAAGGATGGGCATGATGACGAACACTGTTGGATTCTGCATCTGGAGCTGAGGCCCAAGAAGTACGATGGCAAAAAGAAGAACACTGCTACAGCTATTCAGAAGGATTTCGGGTCAAACTCAGGGGATGAAACAACGATCACAGCCACAGGTATAAAAGGTAAAAATTCTGAAGCATCTACTAGTAATTCTGCACAATCTCCTGATAATGAAGAAAATGAGAGGAAAAGACATGAGCTTTTTCATATTAGAGTTATTTCCAAGAATCAAAAGATTGGTAGTTTGTTTGATAGTGGCTCACAAGTAAACTTAATTTCTGAAGCAATTGTAAAGAAGTTGGGATTACTAACCACACCTCACAAGAAGCCATATCCATTGGGTTGGGTATGTGAATTAAAGCAACAGCTACAAGTGACTACGCAATGAAACTTAGGTTTTCTTTCGGGTCAGCATTTGTAGATGAGGTTGAGTTAAAATTGTTCCCTGGTTATGTGGAATTGTTTTTTAGGAAGTCCTTACTTGTATGATAGAAAAGCCATTTTCTATAGAGCTAAAAACAAGTATCAACTCATTAAAGATGGAATCGAATATATTGTAAGAGCTCATAAACTCAAGAATAATTATACTCTCATAAACTCAGGGCAGATGAAAAGAATTGTTCATGCAAACAATTTTTACTAATGGTTGTAAAGGAAAAGAAACCTAATAAAATCAATGTATTTGAAGGTTGTGATGCTAAACACCAAGCTGATTTAGAAAAAGTTGTTTCAGAATATGATATGTTATTTCAAGAACCTAAAGGTCTGCCACCCAGAAAGGAAATAGTACATGATTTTAATTTGCAGCAAGATGCTCCATTACCTAACATCAGAATGTACAGGTTGTCCGCTTTAGAGAATGCAGAAATAAAGAAGCGGGTACAGGAGCTACTCGAGAAAGGGTTCATAAGACCTAGCACATCACCATGTGGGTCTCCAATTGTCTTGGTGAGAAAGAAAGATGGCTCATGGAGAATGTGGAATTGATTATCGAGCACTGAATAAGATAACAATCAAAAATCGTTATCCCCTTCCTCACATAGATGATCTATTAGATCAGTTGAAAGAAGTTGTTTACTGTTCCAAGTTGGACTTACGTAGTGGCTATCATCAGGTCAGAGTTGCAGAGCGAGATGCATGGAAGACTGCTTTCAAAACAAAGCAGGGATTGTATGAGTGGTTACTTATGCCTTTTGGCTTAACTAATGCTCCTACTACTTTCATGAGAGTAATGAATGATGTACTCAGGCATTTTATTGATGATTTTGTCATTGTATATCTAGATGACATTCTTATATTTAGTAAAACATGGGAAGAACATTTGAAGCATGTAAAGAAAACTCTAGATGTTTTGAAAAGAGAATCTTTATGTTAAGATATCAAAATGTGAATTTGGCAAAACATCTTTGAATTATTTGGGTCATATTGTAGGGGGTGGTGAATTGAAGATAGATCCATCTAAGGTTGCAATCATTGTAAACTGGCCTAAACCCAAATCTGCTATGGAAGTTAGAAGCTTCCTAAGAGCAGCATAGTATTGGAGGAAGTTTATTGCTAACTTTTCTTGATTGCAGCTCCCTTACATGCTTTAATAGGATTGAACAAGGTGTTTCAGTGGGGATGCAAACAACAGAAAGCCTTCGACACCTTAAAAGAAAAGATTAGTACAACACCAATACTAGCACTGCATGATCTTCAAAGACCCTTTGAGATTGAAACGAATTCCAATGACTATGTCATGGGAGCAATGTTGATGCAGCACGGTAAACCCATATGTTATCATTCTGAGACATTTGATTCTGCAGTAGTTAATTATCCCACATATGATAAAGAATTGTATGCATTAGTACATAGTGTGAAAAAGTGGAAACATTATTTAATGGGCAAAGATACAGTTATACATACTGACCATCAACCACTTCAATATTTGCACTCACAAACTAAGTTGCAGCAATCAAGACACTATAGGTGGATGGGTTTTCTACAACAGTTTCATCTTGTCATTAGATATAAAAAGGGCATA
>APFE031718517.1:106484-156892 GCA_000404065.3 Pinus taeda | reverse complement strand
AGACCAATCATAAATGCATCTACTATACTTAAGCATAATTCAGTATTGCATGAAAGCTACATTGAACAGTATGCTCAAGATATAGATTTTAAAGATGTATATGCAACTTTAAGTCATGGCAAACAAGTAGAAGAATTGGATTATCATGTGAAGGACCAACTCTTGTATCATTTTGGAAAGTTATGCATTCCTCAAACTGAAAGAGTAAAGATAATTCAAGAAGCACACACCTCTCTAATATCAGGTCACTTTGGTGTAAGTAAAACAGTTGCACAGCTGCAAAGATTTTGTTATTGGCCCAAAATGAATGAAACAATTTCTAGATATGAAAGAGGGTGTACCATGTGTGCTAAAAGCAAGCCCAGCAATAGAAAACTAGGCTTGTACACTCCACTACCAATTCCTTCTCATCCTTGGAAAAGTGTTTCCATGGTCTTTGTTGGGGGACTGCCTAAATCTAGAAAAGGTCATGACTATTTATATGTTATTGTGGATAGGTTCAACAAAATGTGTATTTTAATACCCTATAACAAACATATTATAGCTGAACAAACAGCAAAGTTGTTCTTTCAGCATGTATGGGTTCATTTTGGATTACCCACTTCTATTGTATCTTATCGAGATTCCCGATTTGTTGGGAAGTTTTGGTCAAGTCTGTGGGAATTGATGGACACCAGATTGAAGAAGAGCACAGCCTTTCATCCACAAACAGATGGCCAAATAGAGGTGGTCAACCAGACAGGGATCCGGTTGCTCAGAGGCTATTGCAGCAAGCATCCCAAGCTTTGGGATAAACATTTGTGTTATGTGCAACATGCTTACAACGGGGCTAAACATTCTTCTACAGAGATCTCCTTTTGAGACCTATTTTGGTTTCATACCAAGGTCTCCCTTGGATTTTGTCTTTGGTAAAGACATAGTGGTTGATGGACATAGTGATGTGGACAAGGAAACCAAGTTCATTGAAAAAATCCAAGGGATTCACCAGGCAGTATAGGAACAGCTGGAAAAGAGCCAAGCCAAGTAAAAGGCAAGGCATGATAAGCATCGGAATGAGCATAGTTTCCAAGTTGGTGATCAAGTCTCGTTGTATATCAACAAAGACAGAATGCAAGGTGAAGGTAAGAAGCTGAAGCCGATAAGGTACGGACCTTTCAAGGTACTTGAGAAAATCGGTGGGAATGCTTTTCGCCTTGATTTTCCAGCTTACATGCACATCTATTCAGTAGTTAATGCAGAAAGCTTGAGACTGTTTGAACCTTCATTGATTGAATATCCCGAAGAGCAGAGTCAATTGCCTTCTATTGATGATCTGTTGCCTGAATATCTCAATGAATTGCAAGAATACATAGTTCTAGACAAGAAGGTGAGAACTACGAGCAGAGGGGATGTTGAGTACCTAAGGATTGGACTCAAAGGTTCAAAGCCAAGCAGTGCAAGATGGATAGAAATTGGGCAAGTGAGGAATCTATATCCTCACTTGATTGATGCTTAAAAATCAACTTTTGGTGGTCCAAAATCTTTTTCAGTGGGAAGGCATGATCCAAATGGATCCTAGAACACTCTCTAAGTTGTCATGAACTCTTTAAAAATCATGTCAAAGATTAAAAGTCTTATAAATATCAAGCTATTGGAGGGAATCCTCAGACAGTTGCAATGGCAATCAGCGGGGATCAACAAGGGTCGTCGATCTAGCGCGTAGAGCAGTAGACCATGGTAACGCACGCTGACCCCAACCGGCAAATTCAGGGATAATTTTAAGCAACAGAAGTAGTTTCTGACAAGTCGCTAATCACATATCGCATGGAAAACCTCTTAGTGAAGAGAAGCCCCAAGCACCTGAACCCAAAATAATTATAAAATGTGAAAAATATTGCTTCGGTTCTGTCGGAGTGGGATTACACAAAACCGGCAGAATATCGGAGGGGCTTCAAGTGGTAAGCAGTTTTGACCGAGTTCCACCCGATGCCACATGGCAATCGTGACGCATCCTGGCGGGGGGAGAGAGAAACCACTCACATTGGACGAGTAAACATCATGCTACTTAGCCGCCCGATATGAACGATGACCGTCGGATCTAGGGCCCCCAGGTCAACGGTGAAGATGGGTTCTGATGGATGACCAGATTTGACAAGGTTATGAAGCGGGGTCACATAGGATTTGAAGTCCGATATGGGCAATGCGGTGGCAGAAGTTCGTGTTTCACGGGCATTCTTGGAGTTAATGAAAAAAAAAAACGGTCGTTTCAAATATGTCCAAGAGAACTGATACTCATCCATTATGAAATAGGTGGCCACCTCCCTGTGAGGCATTATACAGTGACTGATTACGCAGGACAGAGGGATTCAACGGAAAGAGGCAGGGGAACTGAAAAGCCGGGAAGCAGAAATGAACAGTCAGGAAGCAAATTGACTTTAAAGCCACAAACTGATAGAGAGAGAAGTGAAGAGAGAAGTAGGCAGTAAGCCGAAAGTAGAGAGAAGAAGCTGAGTTAACCTACAAAAAAGGCAACATTGAGCTAGAGTTAAGACAGAGACAAAGAGAGTCAGAGAGTCTGTGTACTCCAGAGAAGGCTTGAGAGGTTCAAGCGCACTCCTATGTAATGCCTGTCATGTATGAGTCTCAGATTGGGCTCATACTACTGTGACCAATAGAGGTCAAGAGTTCAGTGAGGAAAGTCTTTGTGCTCCAGAGACTTGGGGAATCCAAGTACAGTATTATTGATTTGTATCTGTTGAGTGAGACTCAAATTGAGCTCACTGTTGTAAAAACTCTGCTTTGAAAACATAATAGAGAGGCCACCACTAAAGGCTGGACCGAGAGACGTAGCCCAGGACTATAGGGTGAACTCCTTATTAAACTTGTTGTGTTTATATGTTTTCCTGTTATGTTTTCTTTAACTACTTTATTACCTGTGTATTTCGCAATCTTATTGATCTGTTGCATAAAATAACATAGGAACTTCCATGCACATGAGTCTGTAATACCTTATTAATTGTCTTAGATCAATATCATATCAAGAACTGAAGTTCGCGAAGGTTGGAGATTATTGGGACGATGATACCATGGATAAAGTTGTTGAGTCACTCCGTGAATACCAGAATCTCTTCCCTACTAATTTTTTGGATTTAAAGAGCATAGTCGGCGATTTGGGCATTATGAAGATCACTCTGAAGTTGGATGCAAAGCCTTAATCCTAAATACAAGGAAAATGTTCGCCAAGATCTGGATAAGTTGTTGCAAGTAGGCATCATAGAACCATTTGAAGAATCTGATTGGGTGAGCCCGATGGTGGTTCAAGAGAAGAAACAAAAAGGTGAAATAAGGATTTGTGTAGATCTGTGGAAGCTTAATTATGCATATTTCCACGACCCATTCCCAACGTCGTTTACAGACAAAGTGTTAGACAATGTCGGAGGGCAGGAGGCCTACCCCTTTACAGATGAGTTACCACTACATCCTCAAGTATCTTTGTAGCCATTTAAGAAGTGGACGCTTGAATTTTTTGGTCCAATTTAGCCCCCGAGAAAGAAAACTGGCGTGCACTATATTATCACCGCGATGAAATATCTCACAAGATGGGCAGAAGCGTAGCTGGTTAAGGATTGTATAGGGGCTATGGCAACAAATTTTTTGTTTGAGTATGTCTTAACCATATTTGGTTGTTCGAAAGTGTTGATGAGTGACAGAGGTGCGCACTTTCTGAACGAAACAATCATCGCGTTGACTAAAGAATTCCAAGTCTACCATTAGAAGAGTACATCGTATCACCCACAGGACAATGGAACTGTTGAAGCCTTTAATAAGATTTTGGAGAACACGCTGACGAAGATCTGCAACGCGCAACGAAATGGTTGGGATGTGTGTGTACCTGCAATACTATGGGCTTATAGGACTACTTGTGAGAATTTGACAAGGAAAACATCGTTCAAATTAGTATATGGTGTTGAAGTTGTAATGCCGATGGAATACATTGTGCCTGGTTTGCACATAGTAGCCCCGACGAACATGGTAGTTCGCAAGGCCTTGGAGGAATGGTTCGTGCAGCTAATGGAGCTCGAGGAAGATCAATTTTTGGCAAGATTCCATCAACAAGTACAGAAGGAACGTGAAAAAGCGTGGCATGGTCGGCATATCAAGCTTCGCACATTCAAGGTAAACAATCTTCTCCTGTTATATTATAGTAAATTCACTAAATTTGTGATCCGGTTCAACATTTTTTGTATCATTTTATATTTCATGTCAAAAGGATCCTGATCTTTTTTCTCTTATTTGATTTTATACTTACTTATTTCTTCGTAGGAACTATAGGATTCTTCTCGTCTTTTCTTGTGACAAGCAAGACTTCCTTTTCATTTTTTAGAGTTTCATCTTCAGTTTCAACAGGAGTCTATTTACCTTCTTTTTTAATGAACATGTCAATTGTGGATGGAAAAGTCGAAACGTAACATTCAATCAATACATCGTGAATAAGCTTAGTACCATTTGGAATTCTATTTTAAATGATTCATAAAGCGTTGATTAAAATATTTTAATTTTTCTTTGGGCTTCATTTCAATTTTAGATCACGCAAGGGATAATGTAGTTGAGATCTTATCTTCGGCAAAAAAAATAGGAATTTAGACTGAAAATTATCCTAGTCTAAAAAAGATTCGACTGGTATTATAAAATACTAGGTGGATGATTTTGCATCCAAATTATATGGTAAGAAATGACATACCATATATTCATGTTCGACACCCATCAAGTTGATAGAAAGCATAAATTTATTGATGTGATCTTCAATTGTTTCCCCAACATCTAGATTAAATTTTGGGAGAAATATTTCTAGGTGTTTTGGTAAGTCATACTATGGCCGAGGAACATTGATTACTCCTAGTGTTTGCCAAGGTATTGGTGGCATGATTATATGTGTATTAGGACCTAATGAAGAGTGAGAGGTGTGAAGATGAGTGGATTAACTACCAAGAGGAACAATGGGTAAATATTCATCTTTAATACATGGTTCTTATGCTTCAAGAGTCGTATGGTGACTTCAAGTTTCTAGATGCTTATGTTGAGAAGGGAATGGATATTCTACAGGTGACTACCCAAATGTTTTACTTCTAATTTTGGTTATTACTTCAAAATGTTGTCTCTCAAGAGGAACATATGAAGACTTTTCAGTGGGTACATATTCCAATGATGATTTTTGAGTGGGAACAGGTTTTGAAGCATATTTTTGAATAAATTCTTTAAGGGATTGTTGTATTATCAAACCAGGAGTATCTGTCAAGGAATATTGGACTATTGTTTGGATAGGGTCCCTTGGGTCAGTTTTGGGGTAAAGATAACCCAAGTTTTGGTATATATCAGTTTTGGGGTAAAGATAACCCAAGTTTTGGTATATATTTTGTAAATAATGTAAAGTCTCTGCGATTTCTGGATGCAGAGCTCGTAGATGAATAAGATTCAAAGGGGTTTAGCCCCTTGTTTTATGTAAAGTTTGAGTCAATTTTGAGATTCGCCCATGGTCCGCGGACTATGGCATTGTATGAAAAAGGATATAAATAGGTGTGTCTTAGAGAGTCTAAGGCAATAGAATTGGGAAGTGATAGCGAGAAGAAGTGGGTAAGATAGAAGAAGAAAGGCTCTATAGCGGAGTGTGCAGAGGCCTAGGTAGAGTCCGCAGTTGAGTGCGCAGACCCTTGCAGCTGAGTGCGTAGGGTAGCTTTGAGTCTATAACCTTGAATTGAAGATCAATAAAGACATCTTCCAAATAATTCTTACGTATTTTTGTTTATCCTTGTTTCTGTTAATGTTATATGTTGTTAATGAATGATGTGTTTTATGGAATATTGATTGAATGTTACGTTATTCTCTTGAATAAGTGTTAATGATGTATGCAATGCATGTCTAAGTACTTTCTCGAAGATGCTGAAGAATTCTATGATGTTTATTAATAACTTAAGTAAACATGCACGAACCTTAATTTAGGACTGCTCTCTGATGCTCATAAGTAGACAAATGTATTGTTAAAGGTCTGCAAGGACTAATCATAAACCTTCGTGAAGGTCTAAAGGCTATTCAACTGAGTTGCAGTGACAAGCCCTTAGAGGGTATCGATCTACGCAAATGCAGATCTGAGGTGCTGGAAGACATCACACTAGTCTCTGGATGCAGAAACTTGGTTCTTACAACCCCCCATACTGCTTCGGGTGAGACTGTAGCCTGCGCTACGTAGGTTGTTTCCGAAATGGCTAGTAGTGTAGGGTTTTATTGGTTGGCGCAGCTAACTCTGAACCTGAGTCAGGACCCCCTAAGCCAACAACTATCTTGTGAGTAGTTACCTCTTTAGTGATAGGTTGAGTTTCTTCTTCAGAATAACCAAGAGTGTTTGAATATAGAGATTCTACGTCACGAGGACTTGAATGGGTACTCAAAGTTGAGGGTGTTGGAGATCTATGTGAACGACATCTTATTTTATGTGAGGATCTATGTATCATTCACCATTATAAGGCCCTTGTTCTAGTGCCAATTGTTGACAGACTGAAAATTTCTAGCCTACAATGTAGAGATACCACCTGATCAGGATCCCAATTAGAACCTTAATTATTTGGTGTGGTGGCACTCACCAGTATTTGTCCCAGTTGGCATGTCCTAAACTAAACTAATCTAACTAATCTAAATATATTACTATTGTTTTTCAAACCCATTTCTAAGTACTTATATAATATTTATCTAGGATTTTCTGCTATTATGTTGGTGTTTGATGGACTTCTTGTTATCGAAAAAGAAGAGGGAGATAACTACCCAAATGCAAGTTTCTTAAGAAATTGCACTTGTCAAAAATAATAGTTTTTTCAACTAATATGTAGGCTCGGCTAGGCCACCTAGTAAAATTGTACTCCAATGCAAGAGAATAGAACGTAAAATGGATTGTGTTTATGTTTCTTTTGTGTTATATTCAAGAATATTAATTGTAGATATTAAATCCTAATTTAAACAAGTCTTAAAAAACTAATTAATGTCACCGGTGATAATGTATAACTCAATCTGAACGAATGAATGTTAGATAGAATGATAATCAATTAAACCAAGAAACAACTCATTAAATCTAGATCTCGTATTCAACTCATATCATAAATGTATATAGAAATATATAGCATACAAGATAGTTGAAGAAAAACTGACTTTTTTGAAAAGCTCATGAGGTCTTCCAAATCGATCAAAAATAAATGATAAATAATATTAGTCAATTTAATAGAAATCCATTTGACCTACCCTTTCTTCATTGAAGGGGGTCCTATATATAAAATAAAAATTAGTAGCAAATACTGTTCATGATTTTGATAAAACAAAATATCTCTATCACTAGTAAATCCATTACGCATATGTGATCAAATTTCTAAATTAAAATCTCAGTTGTAAAAGTTGTTACTTGGTTTGCTCAAATTGGCTTTCAAATGGACCTTCTCCAACGAAATTGAATTCACTTCCAAATTTCGTGGGATTTGTCTTGATATTCCTTGCTTTCTCATTATCTCTTCATAGATGGGTTTAACATGGACTAGAACTTATAGGATTAAGAAAATTGTGCAACAAATGAAATTCTAGGAAAAAAAATTTAAAACTAAATCATGATTAAACTTAGCCTAATTATCTCATTTTCCTATGTTTCGATGATCGAATATGGGTATATGGGGTATGGTAAATGAAACAGGTAACACTTGCAAAGGAGGTCAGATTTCAGATTGACTCTAATCGCGGGTTAATTACTTTTATTAGCTTAAATCGTGATTAAGATAAACTTGTCTAGGGATCTTGTCGTACAAGGTGTGGGGTGTACAAAGTGCTTGTGTTCAGGAAATGGTTGGATGACGAATTAAAATAGGAAATATGGTCATCGAGAGCTGTGAAGGTGGCAAATATGGTTTATTGTCATCTAATACCAAATAGGAAAATAGTCATATATCCAAGAGGCAAACACACCACGATAGCACATGTTTATCACTAGTTCGAATGGGCAGATTCAAGACAAACTCAAAACATATTTCAAATTGAGTGTAATACAATAATGGGTCTGAAATCTAGAGGAAATTAGAATAGGGTAAATCCACCCATTTGGGCATTTGAGGAAGTAAGGGAACATTTCCTTGATGAACCGGGCAGGTGTCGAATGGTGCAGATTAGCCATTATTAGCCTTCAATTCAAACATGAAATTTACGAAATTTACAAGATTTTTAAGGAGAAATGAGTAATTTAGGACAAATATGAAAAGAAATAAAAGACAATAAGTGAGTGAAAAGAAAAAAATTCAAATAGGGTCCCCATTTATTTTTCGAAGAAATGGGGACATTGTTGTATACACAAAAACATGATGGTAGTTGTGGATCTAATTTTACCAAATCAAAAGTGATAATATGTGAATAAAAAAGGTTGATTAGCAATTCTAGGCTATGGAGAACAAGATCCACATGGGGCCTTTGCTTTCTTTCTATATGCATAAGACAATAAGTGAGTGAGAATAAAAAAAAAAATCAAATAGGGTCCCCATTTATTTTTCGAAGAAATGGGGGTGTTGTTGTATACACAAAAACATGATGGTAGTTGTGGGTCTAAGTTGACCAAATCAAAATTGATCATGTGTGAATAAAAAAGGTTGATTAGCAATTCTAGGCTATGGAGAACAAAATCCACATGGGGCACTTGCTTCTTTCTAGCTTCTAGGTAGGACATGTTTGTAGCACCTCTATTGCTAACATGGTAGTAGAAGACTGAGCTAAATGGTCGACTAAGTTGTAGCTATGAGTTGCCTTTGCATGAGGATTGTGTGTATTAACCTTCGTGATTTGTTATTTAGTTTAGAGATTAAATCACTATTAGGATGTGGGACCATCAAGGGTGTGGAGAATGAAGATGTGGTGGTATCTAATGAAGTTGGATTAGGTTAAAAAGGCATGCCATATTGGAAGCTTAGAGTCTAGAGGAGGATTTCTACATAATTCATAAAAATATCCTAGTTGGTGGGATCTTGTGGATGTCCTATCAAAGGTGTGGTAAGATGATTAGGATGTTAATTGGAAGATCTTACCTCTTGTTGGTTTGTAATGACACACTATTGATAAAAATATGTCTATGAGACTACAATTTGTTGTGAGGGATGAGGGGTTCCTTATGGGAAATTTGGACCATAATTTCTCATACTTTCCTTCATATGCTTCAATTCAAAAATTTAAGGGTGATGCACATATAGAACGAAAAATCTCCACATAATGAGCAAGGAAATTCAATATGAAGGTTGTTTTTATTCCCCTATTTAGGTGGATGGTTGTTTCCCTAGTTTGGATGTTGATTATGGTTAGATGCATTGCCCCTAGCCTATGGATTCTATTTTTGGGGATCTCCCCTACCTCTAATTTCCATTTTTCTTACAGTTTCCTTTCTTCTTCTCATTGTTCTATTTACAAGGGTAGTTAGTAATATTGAGTTGTTCAAATTCATATTGTTGTTGTGCAAAGGAAGGTTGAATAAAATTACCCCTGCCTTTTATTCACGGTGCGGGTTTACAAGATTCTTTTAAGATGGGTTAGAGAAGGGGTTGTTGAAATTTTGGCATTGATGTCAAATGATCATGTTAATTGTTTTAAAGGATGATTGTTGTTGATTGTGTTAAGTTTGATTGTTTTTTATTTTGTTATGACCGATTTATGTTGAATTCTTGAAGTGAAAAGGTTGATAAGTGATGTGAAGTGAAAAGGCTACGCTGATCAATGTCAAGGTTGAACATTGTTAAATAAATATGTTGATTGGTTATCCTAATGTATGGCTTACAATCAAAATGAAAAATGGCACACGCTGTCTTGAGACATAAGTTGGAAAATGTATGCTTTTATTAATAAAAATCCTCAAAGTCATTAACATGTGGCTGGTATAAATATGAAAAATGTAGCTAATACAAATCTGAAAAGTTTTCAAGATTGGTATTTTACAGTCATTGTTGCTAGGCTATATTGTTTCAGCTCCATTTATATTACAAGATTCTGAATTTTAGATTTGAAAATGGAGAGGAAATTGTGAATAGCCTTAGAATACCAAGAGACAACTCCTCATTTCATATTCCCTCATAGAATACAAACATTCAATAAGCTATGCTTATAAAATATACGTTGTTGAATGAGAAAAGGACTTTTTGGTTTTAAGTAATTTGAATGAGAGGGTTCATGAGTATCATTTTGGTGAGGAGAAGATAAAAGTAGAAGAAGAGGAACATATTTAAATAAGAGAAATAAAGAATATGAGTAACAGACTTGAAAGCATAAATTAATATCAAGTAACCAAAAAAATTGACTTTGTATTGTGATTGGAAATTGTTGTCTCCTTTCAAGTTGTAGCTTGATACAGAAAAGGTTGTAGCTTATTGAGGTAGGAGCCTCCTTTGGGTTGTAGCCTTCAGAAAATTTTGTGGGAGTTGGAGCTTCCTTGAGGTAGCAACCTCCTATAGGTTGGAGCCTACAAAAAAATTGATGTAATAGGCAAGTAGGAGCTTTCCTTCACATCACTTTTAGCTAAACAAATTGTGGTTTTCACCCTTATGGGTTTCCACTTATATCTGGTGTCTTCATGTGTTGCTTGTTGAATGTTGTGTGAATTATCTTGAATTTTGAATAAATATATATGAAAATGTCTCTCTCTAGTAACTGCAAAAGAAATCATTAATAATTGAACATATACATAAGTCATTAGCTACATAAGAAGATAATAGAAAAAGGAAATTAAGTTGAGCTAAAAATTGCAAATATACAATTACTAATTCACCCCCCCCCCTAGTAATTGCCAAGCATACATCAGGGGTAATAAGGATTCCATCATGGTTGATTCTCATATGAATTTTAGGATGTATACATCCCTTTGGAGGTTTGTTAGGTACTATATAAGGGACCTTGCATGGGAGGAACAATTAGTGTGGCAATTTGGTTCGCATAATGCCCTTCTGCCATAGGCCTAGAAGATTATGACGTTGGAACCATGTTTGGGAAAGATTGGGCTGGCCCATATTTGTTTCCATTAGGGTTGTTGCCATAGGAAGGAGGTTTTACTATGTATGGATCAAATTTGGACGTGGACCTAGTAATTCTAATGGTAACATTAAATTCCCCTAGTTTTACTCGATTGAAGGGTTGTGGGCAAGGTGCATATGGGAATACCATGTAAAGGTGTACTAAATGGGAATATATTAGCTTAAAATGTTGATATTAAATTATGGCTTTCTCCACATTCTACGGCATTGCAATGGCAACAACCTTTGTTATAATAGGAACAAAAGAGGTTTGAGGAAGTCGAGAAGGAGTTATTTTTAATCTATGCAAATTAGCCATTTTCCAATTTTATTAGGAATAATGACAAGGGATAACACCCATTTACTATTAGATATGGGATCGATGAAATTTATGTTTCATAATTTTTGCAACTCATCCTTCACTCTCTCACACATTACATGGTTCATTCAATATTGGAGTTGTCAAACCAACTAGAACTGTTTCCCAATACAAATATGATGATATAGAGATTGAGATGAATTCCATCCATTTCAATATATTCCCATGCAAATGCATCAACATTCTTTATGAGCTATTGCTTTTGTGAATTTTTTATTCTAGGATTGATATTGAGTGTTTTTCCTAAACTAATTTCTATAGGAATATTGGTTGTCATTGATTATGCAAGGACATATAGGTAACCATATAGTCACACTGAAATTTGAAAGTGAATATTGAATATCCTTTCATAAAAAATCACAAAACATTATTAGTGTAGGAATTAGGATCAATTATGCCATAACAAATGAGACCATCATCAATTTTTTCCTTAAAAGCAAGTGTTGAATCAACCATATGTAGTTGTTAAAAATCTTCATCAACATTATCCCCATGTCCCACCCATATGGGCATTTCTTGATTCAAGTTTGGCTTGGTAGGAGGATATAAGGTAAGCTTATTGGTAGAGTTCCCATGAGAATAGTCAAGTCCTCAAATATGACCTGGATATAGGCATAAGAAGTGGCTTATCATGGACTTCCTAAGATCAAGGGGTAACCTCTAAGGTTAGATTTTGGTTGCAAAACCATAAAAAGTTTTGGATAATCTTAAGAGTCTACAAAGATAACTACATCCTCTATGATACCTTTAGGTTTGATAGTGGATTAGTTATCCATTTGGAGAAATGTAGAAGTTTTTCCTAAATTGGTCAATTTAAGTTTATCTGTAGTTTTTGTTGGCATAACATTTACGAAAAACCCTAAATCACTTAAGGTGTTGGAATAAAAATATTTTTAATATAAACATCAACAATAGGGCTACTAGGAATTATATATTTAATAGTAAAAATCATTTCCAGGCATCAAATTTGAAAATTGAACAATCACCTATATAGTTGGAGAATCCTTCTTTTTCTTATTAGCTTTCTTTACACACAATTCTCAAATAGCTTTGGTATAAATGAGTACATCTTTGATGGCTTGAAATAATGGGATCCTAACACATATGTTCTTCAACTTCCCATGAAATTTTCAAACTCAACTTGGGCAAGGGTTTTGTCAATACCTAACCTCTTTGTATAGGGAAGAAGTGGTGCAACCTTGGATTGTGGTTAATTTAAACCTTCAGGGGAAGTAACTTGTATAGTATTTGGAGAATGATTGGTGGATTGAATTTTTATGGGTAGTTTTCCTACTTGGTTTTGAATAATCAAAGAAGATTGATTATTGAGAACACTTCCTAATCTTAAGTGACTCCTTGACAATCGATAGGGGAAAGAGAACATGTAGGAAAAAAAGCAACTAAACAGTGTAAGTGAATTGAGTTGTTTTATTATTTGGATTAGGTGTGCGTTACACAAGTAATTCTTACCTTGATGGAAGATTTCTAGCAAGAAACTACAATTATTTTTGTTGGAGAAATTGTAGATTAACTTGTTGTTGGGTCCCAAAATAAGAGCCTCACTGACCTTGTGGCCCTTGATAATTTTGGGTAGGATAATATGGCCAAGACATGAAAGGATATTAGGATTTATGACGGTATTGAATTTTATATATTCCAAAAATCATTATAAAGCTAAGAAGGATCTTGAGTCATACCTAGTGGCCATGGTTGTGACAGTCGCTTTTGGGAAATGAAAGAAATATACTCAGTATCCTCATTAGTTCTCGATACACGACTTTCAATTTAGGAAAAGAAAGGAAGCTGTTGGTGGTGTGATTTTGTTCATATATGCCATAGACTTCAACATTTTTTAATAAACAATTCCTCAAGGGGATTTTCTTCTGGCATTTGGAGAAAAATGTGGACAATGCTCATTCATCCTCTTCTCGTTTTTTCTTAACCTATAATGTATCAAATTATTATCTTAAGGAACTAAGAATACCAATTTTGAATTTTTCTTACAAATTATCGATTTTAATGTGGACAGATCCTCCTATGGATGGCTTAGTAGTATTGGTAGTAACATCTCTAGGACATTTCCCATGTTTTGAAGTCCCACGTGAGTATCAATTACATAACTCACATATTTGAATATACTCTAGATAGGAAATATCTCCTTCTCCCATCAAATTCAAAACTTTGAGGTAATCATCTCTTATTCCTCTAATCAAAATGGCACAAGAAGTGTCCTTATCCAATTTTCTTTGATTGAACATCTACAAATTATTTTAGAATTGTTCCATCTAATATTCCAAACACTCACCCCCCTTTTGGTTCATCTTAAATATTTCATCATGGAGGTCTCTTGTTTTGTAGTGACCTTGATATTTCTTTATAAATATGCGTTCCATATCTTAAAACGTATGTATGATTTGCCAACCAATTCCCATAACCCAATGGAGTGCTACATTCTTTAATGTGGCTTGAAATAATTTTATCTTTTGAGCATTTTTAGTAAAATTGTAGCTTTTGTAAAGAACATCAAACTCAAAAAGCAAGGTATTTGGATCTTCACTAGACAAACCATTGAAATTAGGGAGAGTTGAAGGACAAATTTTTTTCATGGATACCTCTTCTATGTGATCTCTTATTGGTAACTCAAATTAATCTTAGGCCAACTCCTTTGTTGTCATCCTATTTAGCTCCCTAGGGTTAGTCCTCTTGAGTCATTATGCTATTGACCTTTTTCTTTGGCCTTGACCACTCATTTCTCAACTTTTCTCCCCAACCGCACACAACCCGGCTTGTGAGTACGGTTGGAACCCTCCAACCGCATGGAAGACACTTTGTTTGTGCAATTATGACCGAAATTTCATAGTTTTTTCCATGTGATTGTGAGACTTTTTCTAGATACTTATGGTTCCTAGGAGATCAATTCGACTCATGTTCTTATCTCATATATTTGAGCTATCTAGGACACACTATTGAGAATCTTCTCTAAATTATCTTCATCCTAGATGTCTACATTCATCCTCCTGAAAATCTTTCTCTACTAGGACATTCTAGAAGGTGAGGCTAGTTAGAATTTGTGAGCCAGAATCAAAGAGTCATATGCTGCTATTGTGATTTAGTTTTTAGAGCTTCATGTTGGCTTGATTTCTACTCATTATAGTGGGGAGACTTTGTTGGAATTAGGAGAGGAACACCAAATTTGAAGGTATAATGATGTATTCTTGATTAAATGGTTAATGAATATTCATGTTCCCTTCTTTTATATTAGTGTTTGAAGTGATTTAATTTCATGTATTTCTTGATATTTTTAGATAATAGTATTTTGTGGAAGGCTACTTGTCGTCTTTGTTTGTTTATGCTTGTGTGTAGGTTTAGGATTAGTAGCGGAAGGGAAATTTCTCCAAACTGGAGAAAAAGGTTTCTGCATCAAGCCCAAAACCTTTCACCAACCTGCAAGGAGGCAAGGTACGTGTTCCAACCCTTGTAGCATTAAGAGTTGCATGGAGATTACTTACATGATCATTTGACTTGGGGATCTTTGTTGTCTTGGGTTAGTGTTAGGTCCCTCATCCTCAATCCTCAATCTGACAGGCAAACTGAAGTAGTGAATAGATGTTTGGAAGGATATTTTCGTTTCTTTGTATCTGATAAACAAACTCAATGAGTCAAGTGGTTACCTTTGGCTCAATGGTGGTATAACACTTCCTTCCATACTGCAGCAAAAATGACCCCATTTATTGCACTTTATGGATATCAATCACTATCCATCATGTTATCACTTAACAAATCTAATGCCAAAATTTCTCATACTAGCTTGATGACAAAGGTCAGTGTTAGTCTAAGTTGATTTCGTTTTTTCTTTAGAGTCTGAGTCTTAGGAGGTCATGAGTCAAGTATGCATTCTTATCTACCACTGGTCACCCTCATTCACCACCCATCTCATAGTCATGTGTTACTTTGTTATCGACCACAAAGCCTTTTAGGTAATTGCGTAGAGCATGTAACCTTTCTAAAGTGTTTTTGCAGCGCATTTAATTTGTTTAGCAGTTTCGCAGCGCAAAAGCCCATTAGGTGTTTTCACAGCGCGATACGTTATTAGGTGATTCCGCAGCGCATCATTCAAAATTTAAACTGACCGCGCTGCGAAATCAGAGATTCATGCATTCCGCAGCGAATATTTCCCCAAATTTCAAATCCATTAAGTAAATCTATGGCTGCGTCATTCTTTGTCAGTTCATGTACTCCACATATCACATCCCACCACCCATCTCCATTATCACAACCGGTAGATTCATTGATATACATGGAATACAAGTTCCAAGGAAAAGCCACCTATGCACAAGTTTTAATGATGATTGTAAGCCTTGCATGAGTAACAAATCTGTAAGATTGCAATTTTAAAAAAAAACTATAATCAGCAAGATTTCAAGTTGAAAAAAAACATTGTCATCAAGCGAGGCAGCCAATCAAGGAGGTGGACAGCACATCAAGGACGTGGCTATCTGTCACATTTTGGAAAACCAAAGATGAAGGACCTGCTTCTGTGGATTCAAAAATTATAAGGACCGATGAGCAAGGGTAGTTTCCTATATTTCAGGACAATGGAGAAGATGTGGCGTGGAAGACCAGCATGGAGCCTTAAACATCCATCACAGCCAAACTGAAAAGGGGACCAGATGTCAAGGAACGAGAACCATTGTAACCAGGGCTATTATTAGCATAACATGATGTTAAAATCCTACTTGATTTAGATCTCTGAAAAGTCTAGTTGAAGTTTGTTACATTTAATAGGCAGTTAAAGGTTGAATAGGTGTCAATAGAAGTAGATTTTGAATTCCCCTCATGCTTGAGGAGGAATCTCAATCAGGTAGAAGAGCTCTATAAATAAGAGAAAGAGCAATGTACAAAGGGTTGGAAAATTTATGGAAAAACTCTGATATTTGGCTTATGTAATACTCTGTTTTGGTAATACAAGTTTGGCTTTGCTTCTCAGGATTCATGAGGGATTGATGTTCAGAATGTGTGGTATTGTTCTTTTCCTAATATTTGCAGTGGTATGAATGTGTAAATCATTTAGAATTCACTTAAGGTGCTCTAACTTCCTGTATACATTCATAGACTGTGTGGTCCTATTTGAGTTGGTATGTTCTGAATATGTTAAATGCTGAATGCCCTGACTTCTATGTAAGGTTGAAACCATTGTCTTACTGAAATGATGTTGACTCCATAAGCCCAATGGATAGTTGCTAAATGTGTTTTCACCATTCATATTTTTATATTTGTTTCACAAGGGTTAGCCATCTTAACTATAATCAAAATCATTAACCCTTTTGAGAGAGCCCTCTCAGGTTGAGGAGGCTAAGCCTCAGCCTAAAGTAGGTTTGAAATAGTTACTTGAGGTCTTCCTGGTCTGCAGCCTTCCAAGGTCAGATTTTGAGATAACACATCACATAACATTTAAGAGAAAATTCTAAGGTTCAAGCAGTGGAAGATCACATCCAACATCAACAATAAGTTCTCAAACTATTAAAGGATAGCCTCACTCTAGCACAGAATCGAATGAAACAACACATAGATCAGCATCACAATGAAAGAAGTTTTGATGTAGGCGACTAGGTATTTTTAAGGATACAACCATAAAAGCAAATGTCCCCCAAGCAATCTCAGAAGAATAATAAATGATTACCCAAGTATTATGGTCCTTACAAAGTTTTGCAAAGGATTGGTACTATGGAATACAAATTGGAGTTGCTTGCATCTTCTCAAGTACACCCAGTTTTCCACATTTCATGCTTAAAGAAGGTTATCAATTACAAGCTCCCAGTTCAAATAGTATTGCCAGAACTTGAAGAAGAAGGAAAAATCATATTAGAGCCTGAAACAATCACAGAAAAAAGAACCTGACAACTACAGAATTGATCAATTTTGGAGTATCTCATTAAGTGGAAGAACTTACCCGCTAAAGATTCCACATGAGAGGATGAGAATTTTATACATAAACATCCAAAACTACTCAAGCGTTGAGGAAAACAATTTTTTGAAGGAGAAGGGTATGCTAGGTCCCTATAATACTAGTGTAGCCCCCTTATTGTTATTATTAGTGTATCCTTCATATTGTTATTGTTGTGCCCATGTATCCCCCATATTTTTATTGTTGTGACCCATAGAAGCCCATTATATTTGTTATTGTTATGCCCTTACATTATTATTGTTCTGTAGACTCTGATTATATTTTGACCCCTTAGACTCCTATATATACCAAGGAGGTCTTGTCATTTGTATCATCCAAGAATTGTTCATTTATGTGATGTAAAGGAGGTTGCCCCTTGAAAAGGCTAATTTTCAAGTCATTGATCTATCTACTATTATGTTTTGTAATCTGATTGCATAGCCGTTAGCCATATTATTTTTTTGTGTAATGATCCTAATCGGGCTTAGGATCATGGAGCAATGGCTCCTTGTGTGTAAAACTTACTACAATTGAACTGGTGCTTTCAATGAGACCATTCATTTTCTTTGTCCGCTTTGCTTTGGAGTCCTTTCAATTTTTCTCCTTTTCGGTTTCGGTTCTCTCTCAAATTTTTTGAATATTTGCGATTATTTTTGGGGTTTGTTTTTCTAAATATTTTCCTTTTGGGTCATCTTATGCATGATTTTTTCAGAACAAAAAAAATAAAAATAAATAACCTTCAGTTTCCCCCCAACTACACACATTGAACTGTTTCAGTGCAGTTGTGTCTGTCCAACCATTATTTGTGTGTGTAAAGCATGCAGTTATAACCACACTAAACACGACTCACTTGTGTGGTTGTGCCTATAACCCTAAATCTTCAGAATATTCTTCTAAAACTTTTTTCCTCAGACCTGACTTGTTTTTGGTCTTTTGTCTGGTGTCTAGTATTGTTCTAGATCTAGTCTTGTTTGACTATTTTGATTGGATTTGAATGTCTAGTTTTGGAAGGGTTTATTGTCGTATCTTGGCTTTTGATCTACCATTTTCTCTCTGATATGTTTTGATTACCTGTTGGATCTATTATTGTTGTCACTATCAGTTTCTTTGTATCCCTGATGTGAATCCACTGCGTGTGGCTTGTTTGGGGTCCTCCATTGTTCATCCTTTTTCAAAGTTTTCTTTGAAGGTCTTTTGTGCATTCGTTGGAGCTATGGACTTCATTTTGGATCTCATTTTCATATTTTAGTCTTTGGTTGAGTGGTAGTATAAATCTTCCTTATATTTCAGATTCGCAACCTTTTGGCTTTACTTTAGCTTTCATCACTCTAGGTGATTTATTTTTGTTTGCTTGCTTGTTTGTGAGTGGTGGTGTTTTCTCTTTGGTTGTCCAATTTTCATATAAATAATTTTATTTGGGTGTGTCTTGTCTAATTGTTATCACTCCCTTGTCTTTTTATTTAAGCCTTCCTGCCACTAGGGTTCAATTTTTACCTTTGTAGAACATTGTCTCTTATTGAAACATTGTGCTACATCTCTAGCTTGTTGACATTGCCTTCCTTTTCTTTCACTTTTGGCTTTCTTGTTGCTTGCTTAAGAGTGTTGGTTTGGCTTTGGCGTCCTATATTTGATGTTTTTGAAGTGCTTTTTGATTTAGCTTGGGGACTTTTTTGGCCTTTTTTTTATTTTTCTCTTTTAGTTTGTTTTTGGGTCACAATTGGTATAGATTTGGGATTTTTTCATTTAGTAATTAGTGACAGGTGCATCTTGTAGGCATTGGTATGTTTTGAAGTGAAAAGACTCTTACCCTCCTGTAGTTAGCATTCATTGAATTGAAAAAGAAAATTTTCATATAGTTGCATTAGGGTTACTAACAAGAGTTACTCACGCCATATAATTTTCAAGCTGCATCCCAATTGTTTAAACAACAACCACTTAAAATCAACATGATAATAAAAGAAACTAGACTCATATTTTTCTTTTATTGGTAGTGCACCAACATTAGCTTAGTCTATGGTCTTATAGATAGGTGTGTGAGTCATCTACTCCAAGACTACATAACAAACTTAGCAAGCCTGAGTTAAGGAGTGAAAAGTCCTTCATCGTCCCATGGAAAAACCAGAGTGTGTCAGAAACCCGATTCGGAGGGGGTTATCCTAGGTCATAGTGCTAGTGGTTCTCCTTGAGGCCATCCACCTCATGGCAGGGAATCCTATGTTGTGGTTGACTACCAAGAAGTTTAAGATTTGTGCGCCCTCGGGGGATAGAGGTACCTTAGTGGCCATTCCTAGGAAAATTACCCTATAGGTGGTGGTTGTGGGATGCAACCATACCTATTTCTTACCTTCCTTTGGACAACTCTTCTTGCGGAATTGGGAAACCACAAGTAATAAGTATCTTGGAAGGCCATCTAAAAAATAGTACTAGGATTTGTTTGCTCTTGTGACTACCTCTTAGGATGTTTCTAGTGTGTGTTGTTTCGTCTGAGTCGAATAGTTCGGCCTTAGGGTTGTTTGCACTAACTTATTTTCGTTAATTTACATTTATTCACCCTAGTTGAACCAAGTCACCGTCAGTCACATCGTATTCATGGTTTACCTGCTGAACAAGGTGGACTTGTCACTCCTACTTGGAAAGTGCCTTTTGGTGCTCAAGACTTAAACCAACCCATAGTTTTGGAATCTATTCTTGGTCCTCCTGGTAGTGATTTGATATCCATTGAGACATTGGCAGGCGATTTTGTCTCTCCCACTAATCCACCTTTTGTTGATCCTATAAGACCAGAGTTATTGTGGTTGAATCTTGGCGGTTCTACTCCTGCCTACACATACGTCCCTATTTTACCTATGGAGGACGTTATTTCCTTGTTACCCTCTGCATCTGTAGTTTCTGCTGCAGTGTCATCATTCCCACCATTGAGTGTGGCAAGACCTACACCCCCATCTACACCTATCACATCTACTTGGGGAATTCCACCAGTCTCGTCTATGGCCCCTACAAATTTCCCTAGTGTTCCTATGCCTAATCCTTCATCTGCATTGATTATGGTTCTTAATCTTAGTCAACCAGTAGGTTCAGGAACATTTACTCCTATTTTTTCCCAACCTATGGTTCGTATTCCTCAAATAACCATGTTCACTTCCAGAAATGTGTGAGGAGGATCATCCATTTCTCATTGTTAGCCTAAGGGAAATGTTACTTTAAATATGTCTCAAACCTGGTATATTTTGTTGTTTGGAGGGATGCCAACATCTAGTGCTTTTCTTGGAATGACTAGTTTACCTAGGGGAAACCTTTCCATTAACATTGTCACTTCCACAAGTTACCCTCCTTATGTCATTGCTACTACACAAGTTGTTCCATTTGTCCCTGTCAGCTACAACTCCATTAACAGTCATGCTCTCAAGGGTCCTACGCTCTCTTGGGGAATTTACCCTAGGGGGCAAACTCCTCTCATATGTCATGTTAGCTCACATACTCTAAATGTTGGGATGAACAATTACCAGAGTCAAAAACCTTTACATCATAATACTTATATGGGGGGACCTCACAATTGGTCTTGCGGCTCTCCTGCCTATAACCTGTTTAGTTAGCTCCATAATCCATTTTTATATTCACTTGATTTACTAGATCTAACAAAGCTGACAAATGACCCCATCCAACATGATCCTTGGTGGCCACTTATGTCGACAAAGTTACCATCCGATATCCCATGTTTGAATGAAATCCTTGAGAGAATCCATCCACCCATATTACTACTTACCATTTATGGCGCTTATCTAATTCCTTAGTGGATGATTCGATCAAATTACGCTTGTTCCAATGTACATTAACTGGAGATGCTACTAAATGGTACATTGAATTGGGCACCGAATCTTACAATGATTTTCCATCCTTAGCCCAAACTTTCTGGACCCATTTCTAGTTACATACGAGGTATGACATCGATTTCGACCTTTTGTCTAACTTTAAACACGATGATGCCACCTTGATTTCTGGTCATATTCATGAGTGGCAACAACGCAAGAGGTTTTTAGAACCAAAATTTTTGATGAGATATTACGAAAATGGTTCATTCGATCATTACACCTCAAATACCGAAAGTTGTCTCTATGTTTAGAGTTGTTACCGAGGAACAAGCCATCTTAGCTACCTAGCAAATATATTTGATTTATTCTCAGTCGAGCATGCTTTATGTACTCTCAAATGCTCCATGACCTTCCATTGACCCACTTAAACTTATCCCTAGCCTAAACACTCATGGTGTGATTGGGTATGTTTATGATTCCATGATCTAACTTGTTGCCCAACTTATTATTACATCACAAGCCCCAACAAGTGTGTTTGGCTCTAAAAAATCACCTCCTACTGAGTAGTCCATCAACGTTCTTATGGTGAAGTTCACAGCACCAAAGAACAATAAAAAACCTGGAGGTAAAAAGAATAAAAATAAACAAAAGAATCACACTGCTCCAGAGACTCAACCAAACCCACCTAACTAGGGAGGGAGCATGTCTAAGCATCGTCACAAGATTAAGTTTCCTTGTAAGATCTGTCAAGGTGAACATTTAACACATGAGTGCCCTCGAATGGATGAAGTTCATAACTTTCTTGCACCGCCACCTACTACCCAATGACATTTTGTTTTAACTCATCTATTCCCTACACAACCTCAACCAAAAATGGTTTCAAAAACTCCTCCATCTTCATAAGGGGGCAATGAGGGGTTGTTTTTCAGCGTTGCAAATAATTCTATTGTCTTGGTGTGTGTTGTAGTAGCTACAACCACCCTCCAAAATTTTACCTTAGCTTCGTTTTGGAGCCTCCCTACCTACCATCCTTAGCAACATGTCTTGCATTATCCAAGTACATATGCTTCAATTGAGTTTCAATTTCTTATCTACTTATGTTTACTAGCTTGTTTTCCTCCCACCCGCAAGCTGACATTCCAAAACTTGGTTATTTTCTAGTTGTTATGCTCACTTGGAAAATTGCATAGAACTAGATGAGAACCAACCTTCCTTTTGAGAATTGTGAAGACCATCTAGGTAGATTGCTACTCTCTAGAAATGCATAGAGCAAGCAGGTAGCCTTCCCTCTAGAAATTGCGCAGAGCAACCCATCACTGGGCTTGCTCTCAAAATTTGCGCAGTTGTGGCTAACAGTGAGGGCTTCAGTCTAGAAATTGTGCAGAGCTGAGGGGCAGTGATCTGATTTAGAATATTAATTTGCAATGCTAAGATATTCTGTAGAATGTAAATAAAATTCCTTCATTGTGCTTAAGGAATCATCAATTTTTGCAAGTGAAATGGAGAGTTTTTATGTTAATTTTATGAGAAACTTAACATAAAACAGAAACTAAACAACAACATAAACATGTAGAAAACATCATCAAAAACACATTACAACAAGCACATGATAAAGGATTTCACCCCTCCTGGGCTACGTCTCCTTGGTCCAGCTTCCAATGGCTTGGGCCTCTCTATTATGCTCAAACATGCAAAAAATTGTGTTTACAATGCTCAAATGCTTCTGAAACCTGCTCCAATGAGTCCAGGATACTCAAAAATGGATATCTAGCCTCTTTTTGCATCCAATTTGGATAATAACTGAAGAAGATATGATTTCTCCTAGTTCTCACACTATTGGTTCCACAAATTGCTCTAAAACTCACATAATCCCACAAATTCACTCCTGAATCCGTTAACTGAGAAATAATTTTGCTACGCGGTGGGCCATAACCTATCGGCTGTATCGCAAATAACAATCAACATAAAAACCTAGCAGATGGTCTTGTGAACAAAGTGGTGATTGTGTGATTGCAATATCGACAGACTCGATGGGATTATTAATCAGAATGCATAACTTATCGCATCCAGGATCCCATCGCTCATTGCAATCAGCGGAGTCTTGTCGGCAGTCGTAAATATGCAAGACTTGTGTGAGATTGTGATCTGCGATATCGCATCGTAACCCGAACCTGCCAGGGGCCGATTATTGAAATGCCTTCCCTTCGTCGATTGCGATTGCGATATGCGATTGCCTTATCGCATCGCAACCCTGGCTGTTCTGGGGCCAATTTTAAACACCTTCCCACCTGCAACTTACGATTTGTGATATGCGGGGGCCAATAGTGAACTGTCACTCGGCGCCTCGTCATTCGCTGAAGGGCTTTGTCATGTCATCCAATCTTGCCATGTAGACAAGTCAAACTTGAACTTTGACTTGCTCTAACTTCTGCATACGAGCTCGTATTTGGGTGTTGTTCACACTGTTGGATTAAGAATGACGAGCTCTTTGATCTGAAGCTAATTTTAACAAAATTTTGACACTTTGATTTTTGAGCATAATTTTGAGCACCTGATCACTTCTACCCACAGGAAGTCTTTTGGATCCCAAAAGATCACTTTCAATTGACCAGTAGGTGAGGGTACAGTTCCCCCACCTATCCAACCTCCATCCATTTGTACTTTGAAGGGTTTGTACCCTTGAGCCCCACTCGAAGATAATCAATACTTCCCCTTTCTTTTGTCCTTTTTCTCCTGTCAAGTATAGTGTCTTGCTGAGGATCATCAAGGAATTCTAGATATAAATCTTCAATAGAGGGAATCTTCATATTCTCTCCTTAATCTTCAATTAAAGGAGGCTCATACAATCTCAAATTTTCAACATTAACAATGGAATAAATTTGCATATATGAAGGCAAATCAAGCTTCAAAGCAATATTACCAATATTTTCCAGAATTTTAAATGGACCATAATGGATTGGTTTCAAATTTTTACCTTCACCTTGAAGCCTTTCCTTGATAATGTAAAGCCAAACTTCATCACCTACTTGAAATTGAGGATCCAAGCGATGCTTATCATGCCTTGCCTTCTACTTACCTTGACTCTTTTCTAGTTGTTCTTGAATTGTTTGGTGAATCAACTGACTTTGCTCAATGAATTTCTTTGATATGTCTTATGTTGCTATGTCCATCTACAACTACATATTTCTCAAAGATGAAATCCAAAGGTGATTTAGGCAAATAACCAAGACATGCCTCAAAATGTGAAGTTAGAGTAGAAGAGTGTTTTTCTCGGTTGTAAGCATGTTGAATATAATGCAACTATTCATCCCAAAACTTAGGATGTTTGTTGTAATATCCTCTTAGCAAATGAATAACTATCATGTTAACCACTTCAGTTTGACCATCAATTTGCGGATGGAAGGTTTTACTTTTCTTCAACTTGGTGTCCATCAAGTTCCATAAATTTGACCAAAAAATCCCAACAAATAGGGAATCACGGTCACTTACAATAGAAGTAGATAATCCAAAATGAACCCATACATTTTGAAAGAAAAGTTGAGCTGTTTTCTCAAGTGTAATTTATTTTTTACAAGGAATTAATATGCACATCTTGTTGAACCTATCCACAACTACGTACAAATAATCATGACCTTTTCTTGATAAAGGAAGACCTCCTACAAAATCCATAGAAACACTCTCCCTTGAACGTGAAGGCACTGGAAGTGGTGTGTACAATCCTAGTTTACTATTACTATGCTTACTCACTACACACGATGAACAACCTCTGATAAAACATGACACACTTTCAAGCATACGAGGCCAATAAAAATACCTCTAAAGATTTGCCACTATTTTACTTACACCAAAATTTCCAGCAATAAGAGAAGTGTGTGCTTCCCTTGTGACATTTACTCTCTCTCCCTGTGGAACACAAAGTTTTCCCAAATGATACAACATATTATCATGTACATGGTAGTCTAATTCCTCAACTTGGTGGCCTTGACTCAAGTTTGAATATACCTCTTGAAAGTCAGCATCATGTGTGTATTGTTCAACATAAGTTTCAGGCAAAACAACATTATTCTTGAGTAAAATGGCTACATTAACAACCGGTCCAGAAAGCATATCAACAACTCTGTTATAAATACCTTTCTTGTACCTAATTACCAAGTGGAATTATTGTAAGAATCTCATCCAATGAAAAAGCCTTGATTGCTACAATTTTGTTTGAGATTGCAAATATTGCAAAGGTTGATGATCAGTGTGAATAATGGTTTCTTTTCCCATTAAATAATGCTTTCATTTTTTCACACTTTGCACCAATGTGTAAAGCTCTTTATCATATGTAGGATAGTTAATAAAAATATCACCAAAAAATCTCAGAATGAAATGAAATGGGCTTACCATGTTGTAAATGAATTGCACCCATGGCATAGTCACTTGCATCTATTTGTATTTAAAATGGTTGTTTCAAATCCGACAATGCTAAAAATGGGGTTGAACTGATATTTTGTTTTAAAGCATCGAATGTTTTTTGTTGTTTGCCTCCCCATTGGAAGACAACCTTCATAATGGTCAAAGCATGTAGTGGAGCTGCTATGGAAGAGAAATTGGCAATAAACTTCCTCTAGTATTACATTGCTCCTATAAAACTCCTTACTTCTATGACTGATTTGGGTATTGGCCAATTCAAAATGACCAAAACTTTGGACGAGTCAATCTTCAGCTCACCTCCTCCAACTATATGGCCCAAATACACTAAGGAATTTTTCCTGAATTCACATTTAGACATCTTCATAAATAACTGTTCTTTTTTCAAGACATCCAACACTTTCCTCACATGCTTGACATGCTCTTCTCATGATTTGTTGAATATCAAAATATCATCTAAATAGACAATTACAAACTCATTAAGAAAGGATCTTAAAACATCATTCATAGCTCCCATGAATTGAGTTGGAGCTTTGCAAAGACCGAAAAGCATAACCAGCCACTCAAACAATCCTTGTTTGGTTTTAAAATCAATCTTCCAAATATCCTCCTCAGTTATTCTAACTTGATGATATCCACTTCTCAAGTCTAATCTAGTGAAATATTTTGCATTCTTCAGCTGATCTAGCAAATCATCTATTATGGGTAGTGGGTATCGATTCTTTATGGTAATTTTATTCAAAGCTTGATAATCTACACACATGCACCAGGTCCATTTTTCCTAGGTACCAAAACAATTGGTGAACCACATGGTGAAGTAGAGGGACGAATTACACATTTATCTAACAATTCATGGAATTGTTTCTTAATTTCTAAACTTTCCAGAATTAACATTTGATACATACCGATATTTGGGAGTGGATAGTTTTTTTGTAGCTGAATTTCGTGTTGAATTTCCCTTTTTGGTGGAAATCCCTTTGGTTCTTGAAACATATCTCCATATTGATTGACCACATCAACCAATTTGGTTTTCAACTTCACATCACAACTTGCAAAGGATTCATGCTTTGTGTCATTCTTCTACTTGATCATAAGGAGCACAAGATTCTTGCCAGAATTTACCAGTCGCTTCATTTGCCCTGCACTTGCTAAAGACAGATTAAGCTTTCTACGATGGGCTCTCACGATATACTCCACTCCATATTTAAACAAATGATATTTGTTCTCAAATCTATGGAAAATGGCTTTCCGATCATACAAATATGGGCTTCCCAACACAATTCCAGAAATATCCAATGGCACTACATGTAATTCGACTTCATTAACGAAATTGGCAGTAATAGCAAACCTGAAAACACATTTCCTTGTGACCTGAAGATTTGCATCCTTAGTTATCCAACCCAACGGATACAGTTTACGTTGAGGCGTGGTTTCCAGATTTAACTTCTTGACCAAGTCTGTAGAACTTAAATTTGTCTCGGATCCATTGTCAAACAACATATCAATCTTAGTGTGTTTGGAAATAACTCTTATATGGAACAAATCAATTCTGTTTTCTTCATTTGAAGCGTTGTTGGAGTTATTTGTTGTGCTAGTTCTTGCCACGGCTTCCTCTATGCTTGTTTTTGCCACGACTTTTCCTTTAGTGACTGTGGCTGCAATCTTTGCTTCATCACCAAAGTCGAAACCCAATTCTTGTTGTACAACAACGTTTGTCTTTTGTTTCCCTTTATTGTTAAATTTCTTCAATCTGAATTTAGGATGAAGCTTCCAGTAATGCGCTTCATCATGGCCCTCTTTGGAAGAATTCTTACAGATGGGTTTCTCCCCTTCTTTCTTAACAAAAGCATTTTTCTTTTGCTTTCTTTTAGAATTATTTCCTTTTTCACCACTTTGGAATGGCTTCTTCTTAACTTCTTCTTGTACATTTTTCCCTCTTGCTTCAAGGTGTGTAACTTGAACACAAACCTCATCAAGATTCGTGGGATTAAACATAAGGATGGTGTGTTGAAGATAGCAACGCAAACCTCTATATATTTTAGCAAAGTATCTTGTGACTGCACGTCTACTCCTAGCATAAGATCTCTTCTCCTAAACTCCTGATTATAATCTTGCACATTTTGACCTTTTAAATGTCTGAAATTTTTCCAATTCATGATAGCTTTTTTCATATGAGCTAAAGGGTAGAATTTTCTTTTTATAGCAGCAATGAAATCAGACCAAGTAATAGAGATCTTACCATGTTTTTTAATCTCCTCTTCAGTCTTTGATTCCCACCATACAAGTGTTGCACCCTCCATTCTCAAGGAAGCTAACTAAATCTTTATGTCATCCTCTTGAAGCTTTTGAATCCTACAATACACCTCCAACTCACGAATCCAATTATCAAGCTTATCTACATTAACTTCTCCTTTGTACATTGGCAACTCGAATTTAGCATCAAGTTTTAGTAGAGGTGATTTTCCAACTCCTTTTGAAGAATGACGATGAGTATGAGTAAGGGTTGTATTAGTGGAAGAGTCTAAAGATGCTTGTGAAGAAGAAGATGAAGAAGATGGTGGAGAGGGTGGAGGATTGTCTCCATTCCCATTACCTCCTTTTCCATTACCTCCTCCTGAAGATCCTTCTCCTTTGGGAGGTTTGGAATTTCTCCTTACAATTTGTTATTCCTCTCTTCATAGAGGACCTTCACCATCTCTATCATATCAAAGAAAACCTTTCTGAAGGTCTTCTCATCTTTTGTCATGGTAGGTTCTCCTTGATGAGACATGGTCTCTGAATACTCAACTACAACTTCTGCAACTTGAGGATGTACTGGTGTAGAAGACTTTGGCAACCTTTCTCTTCTTCCACTTGACACAATTTCAGGGCTTCCAACCATCTTTCCTTCATCTCTTTTGAGTTTTGACCTTGTATGCATGACATAAAATTGCAAACAATTAAATCCTTCTTTAACAAAGAGAAACCTAGTGCTCTGATACCAACTTGATCTGATTTAGAATATTAGTTTATAGTGCTAAGATCGTCCTCATAATATAAACAAAATGATTTCATTGTGCTTAAGGATTCATCAATTTTTGCAAGTGAAATTGAGAGTTTTTATGTTAATTTTATGAGAAATTTAACATAAACAAGAAACTAAACAACAACATAAACATGTACATAACATAATCAAAAACTTATTACAACAAGCACATGATAAAGGAATTCACCCCTCCTGGGCTACGTCTTCTTCGTCTAGCTTCCAATGGCTTGGGCCTCTTTATTATGCTCAAAAGTGTAAAAGAATGTGTTTACAATGCTCAAATGCTTCTGAAACTTGCTCCAATGAGTCCAGGATACTAAAAAATGGCTATCTAACCTCTGTTTGCATCTAGTTTGCATAAGAACTGAATAAGTTATGATTTCTCCTAGTTCTCCCACTATTTGTTCCACAAATTGCTCTAAAACTGACATAATCCCACAAATTCGCTCCAAAATCTGCTAACTGAGCGAGAATTTTGCCACGCGGCGGGCCATAACCTATCGGTCGTATTGCAAATCGCAATTAATGTAAAAACCCGGTGGATGGTCTTGTGAACAAAGCGGCAATTGTGCGATTGCGATATGAGAGGACCTAACGGGATTATTAATCGAAATACATAACTTATCGCATTGGGGATCCCATCAATCATCCCAATCGGAGGAGTCTTGTCGATGGTCGTAAATATGTAGGACATGTGTGCGATTGCAATCTGCGATATCACATCGCAACCTGAACCTGCTGGGGGTCGATTACTAAAATTCCTTCCCTTTGCCGATTACGATTACGATATGCGATTGCCTTATTGCATCGCAACCCTGGTTGTTCTAGGGCTGATTTTAAACACCTTCCCACCTGCGAATTCAGATTTGCGATATGCGAGGGCCAATGGCAGACTGCGACTTGGCGCCTCCTCATTCGCTGAAGGGCTTTGCCATGTCATCCAATCCTGCCATGTAGACAAGTCAAACTTGAACTTTGACTTTCTCTAACTTATGCATACGAGCTCGGATTCGAGTCTCATCCACACCGTTGGATTCAAAATGACAAGCTCTTTGATCTAAAGCTAAGTTTAACAAAATTCTGACACTTTTATTTTTTAGCATAATTTTGAGCACCTGATCAGGGAGCCAGAGCCATTTAGCCCAGAAACTGCGCAGTAGTCATCTACAAGCTTACAATCCATTGCATGTGCTCCCAAGTTGACCAGTTCCCTCCAGGACTGACCAATCTTGCTTTGCATGCATGGGATGCTTTTTCCCGAAAAAGCAAAAAACGTCCCTAGATTTTAGGGATCCATTTTTAGAAACTAGGGGTTACATGCAAAAGTCATTTTAGAAACCTCCCGCCAAGTCTTGCTTTTTCCTAGATTTGTGGCATGCGCGTCATAAGCCTAGATCTTATCAAAACTATTTATTCGACGCTTCAAAGCTCATTCTCCACTTCGATCTTGGAGCTTTGGCATCCCACATCACATCTAGGAGCATTCGGCACACTTAGCTTAGCTTTTTCCGGGGAAGTCTGCTTTTCATGTCTTTTGCTGCTTTTTTGTCGCTTTGTGTATTTCAGTGTGTGTGAGTGTTGTTTGCTTGGTTTTGTTAAATGCTTGTTGTCATTTTAATGTATGTTAGCTTGTAGAAGCACTATTTGAAGTTTTCCATTACAGCTCACTGTTGTCGTATGCATGACACTATTTCTGCACTAACGGTCGTCGTTGCGGTGAATCGCTTCACACACTTACTTGTTTTCCCATTTAATGAATCATGCACTCATTTTTTGCATGCATTATCATTCACTCTTGTATGCACTCAGCTTTGCAAATGTATTCATCGTTTTCATGTTTTTAGTCACTTATCGGCGGGTCTGGGCTACCTTAGCTTATACCTTGCCTTACCCAGCTTGAACTGCGCATTTATGAGAATGAAGGCCTTGCCTTCCTCCCATAAATTGTACAGATCTTATCCAACACTGGCCTCCAAGCTTTCTCTATGCAATTCGGAGAGGTAGTGCCCCGTTGGCCCCCGGAATTACGTAGATGCAGTTGACCGGGTTGCAGTCATTACTGACTGAAACTACACATTGTGCAGTTTTAGCTCCCAGTAGCCCAAGATGGACTGTGCTCTACAAAGTTTCAATAGTTAGCCAGCCCACTGACAGCCCAATTTGTGTTCTACATAGTTTTGGCAGTCAGTCTCCGAGCCTCTTGGTGAAAATTGCGCAAACCTTTCAGTCAGTCACCCAGGTGTGTTGCATGTTAGCCCTCAAGTTGTTTTGGTTTTCGACTGACATTGTGATTGCCATGAGTGTTTCTCTATCTCTAGGTTTCATAGGTGTTTGTCTGTCTCTCAGCATTACAGGTACAATGGCTTCCAAGGGAGCAGGGTCAAAGGACACCGTTGAGAGTGCAACTGGAGATACAGTTGAGCAAGTGTCTATGAGCTTGCCCATATATGAAGACACTAAGTTGTTCATAGACAAGGAGATCAAGATGAAATGGCATGGCATCAATGACACCTTTTAGGGAACATTTGAGGAGAATATGGAGGACCGCAGAGTCTATGTCAACATACACAAGTCTGGCTTGTACTGGATTGCATGCAGATATCCCGCGTTTCCATGCGTGAACATTATCCACTGGATTGTCTCGCATACTGATCCAGAGACGATGGTGTCGAGCAGTGTCAGTGGAACAAAATTTGCTACCTTCAGGGCAAAGGAATTTTAGAAGATGTATCACTTTCCGCAATTGGTGATCATGATGGATACACCCTTCACCAGACCCAACAACAGTGCAAACTCAAGAGACATCTTGAAGAGTTGGGTGAAAGAGTCGTCTAAGTTCAAGACAACACCCAACCAAGTTTACAAGACTAGGATACTACATAAGGAATATAAACTCTTGGTCATCTTCGCATGTTGCTTATACAGCCAAGAGAGTACAGAGACCTTCCCCTAGAGTTGGGTGATTGTGTTGGATCAACTAGTGAGCGAAGGAAGACCTTTCAACTGGTCCAACATGTTGGCTCTCTGGTTGAAGTAACAAGTAACAGAAGCTCGACATCTTCCCAAGGGTCAGTAAGCAAAACTATTCATGTCTACTTATATACTTGATGCGGTCTATGCCCATCAACAGTTCCCAGGCTTCGGTTGGGCATGGGCACCTTCAAAAACCTCTGTGCCCATCAATAGTTCCCAGGCTTCGGTTGGGCATGGGCACCTTCAAAAACCTCTGTGCACACTTATAGCAAGTCGTTCTCCGAATGCAGCTTCCATGGAGTTATCATACAACTATCAGACCACTTCATCACCCCGGTATACACGATAATCTTTGAGAAAAATCCACCTTGCATGTCGTAGGCAGTGATGGAGGCATTGCTTAACATAACATATTGGTACACCTCACACCTTGGCACCTTCATACGGATGTACAATGCGGAGAAGGCTCTGCATGTTTTACCAGAGTTTTCCATGGATAATATAGTCATGCAAGAAGTGTCATATCACATCTCGACAGGGTTGTCAGCGAGATTGCACAGGAAAAGGAGGGAACCTTGGCCCACTCTTCCTTTATGGACCGAGTTATATGAGATTCAGAATCTCAAGCATGTTGAGGCCGAGATGAAGGAATTCCATAGATTCACCTTCAACACTAGAAGTTTCAATCTGTATTGCCCGCATTGCTTAGTGAAGGAGCATTGTGTGAGAGTGCATCATCCTTAGATCCTTAAGGTGTGTCATTGGCCCGAGGAAGACCCATGGAGATACTTCTATCACTTCTCAAGGCTCAATGAACTGGTCAACATAGTTGTAGAGTGGTTAGCAAAGCAGAAGGCAGCAACATCGTCAGCAGCAGCAGAGGGCAACAGACCTGCACTTGACATAGGCAAGAGGAAGGTTGCAGATAGCACAAAGGCAGAGCAAAGATGTAAGTTCAAAGCATACCAACTTGTGTTGACAGCAGCTTTGGAGATAGAGGCTAAGAGGTGATAGCACGACAGGAGGATCGCGTAAAGGAAAAGGAAGAAACAAAAGCTGGAGGAAGCAGAAAAGGAGTTGCAGGAGTTGAAGCAACAACTAAGGGAAGAACAAGAGATGCATAGATGAGAGAAGGAAGCGCATTAGGAACATGAACAACAGGAGGTCCAACATGCACACATTGATGAAACTGCACCCATACTAGTTATCGATTCATCTGAACAGCTGGAATATAGCAGACAGGGTGAGAAGTTGCAGGAGCAGGACTTTGCTCAAGAGATTGGACAGATGCTAGAGCATATGGACATGGATATGTTTAAGCCAGAGTTATATCAGGATATTGACCTCATGCCTTAGGACCAAGAGGTCACCCCACCAACTTCACTAGATCCAGAAGCAGAGTAAGTCACAAGCTGTCAAGGAGACACTGAAATCCTTGGAGACAATCCAGAAGCAGAGATGCACAACATATCTTTCGATGAGTCACAACATAGAGTTGTGCAGTCACGGAGAGTGCCCACTTTGGATGTCCATGTATCTCCTGTGCAGTTTGAAGAATGAGTGATTGTGCCCGATGTGCGCAGACATTCAACTACATTTGCTGATGCTACCAAAGCATAAGCCGAAGCCACTAGCTCGAGTGTTAGATTCTTGGTAGCTGAGAATGAGCGCATGGCCAAGGAGCTACAAGCAGTCAAGTAGGGAGGAGAGAAAGTTACATCATTCGCCATAGCAAAGTTGAGGAGAGTGACACTAGATGAAGTATCATCTCTTGAGACAATAATGCCAAAGTTGTACTTCAGGTTTGTCACCGTGCATAAGTCAGTTATCCATCTCAACGGATAGCAACAACATTGTGCTAAGAGCATCTTGTCAAATCTACACACTGTTGTTGATCACATGAAGATACGAACAATGAGGTACAAGGGAGCCCCATTGCACTTACGAAAGATGATGAAGCCAAAGGCGGTAGAGTTGAAGGAATGCATCCGAAGTCAGATTTGAAACTATGAGGAACTCCTGCAACTCATCACTATCTTGCAGGCTTCACATGCACAGGTGTCCGGGAGCATGGATGTCATTGTGTGCATGCATTGGATCCCATCCATTGGCACACTAACTGGGACGAAGTCAAAGAACCAAGTCCGACTGGAGCTGGACCTGTACTTTGGTCAGTTGATGCATATAGCGACCAAGACAAACTCACAGATGAGTGCAGACACTATGCACCAGTATGTTGCTGGTCTGGCTACACTCAAGACTATGATGCACATGCTATTCGACAAGTTGGATAGAGGTGCCAAATCAATGTACCCAGATGCAATGGAGGCAAGAGTTTGCTTTCAGAAGGATGTCACCACAGAGCACACAGACACCATAATAGACTACCAAGTTTGGCACCAATTCACCACCGTCGATCATCGAGAGGATGTCGAAGAGTTAGTATTCCCACAACTGTCTGAGTCTTACTGATGTCTTGCATGGCTTACTCCAGCCTATTTTTGTCTCACATGGGTACATGTGCAAATTGTAATGTAAACATGTTGTAAAAGTGAAAGACCAAGTGTCAATAGTAGAATGTAACAGTCATGTGTAAGTTGAAGAGTCATGAGGGTAGGTGAAGAGTCACAAAGGGGAATGCCAAGGGTCACCCCACCCTTTTCTATTTATAGAACCTCATAACTCATTATACATGCTTTTGGGAGCTAAGATTCATATAGCTGTAACTTAGAGAAATCTTGGAGTGTATTGAAACGAGCTTTGGCTTCTCCATAGTGCACAGCTAGTACATCTCTCTGGAGGAGCAGGCGGCAATGGCTGTAATGCTCCGCTATCAGGGCTAGTGGAAGTCATGGTTGTATGTATGATTGGATCTTTCACTCTTTTAATATAACAGAGCCAATGCGTTTCATGCATATGTTGTTATTGTAGTTCGGCTATCCTAGTTACTCTAATTATATATGTAGTTGTTATTTATGCATGTACGTATGGACTATTCCGTATGTGTTTGTATGAATCTTATCAAAGCGTGTTGTTGATATTATCCATCACTTTGGATTGCCAGTTATCCTGCTTTCCATCTCGTGATGTCTTTCTTCTTGTGTGTTCCCTTTCAAGCTGTGTTCTATCACAAGTTTCTAAGGGGCGCACTCACTCCCCCTTTCGCGTGTTAGATCCTTTCATGCACCTTCCTTGACTTACTGCAAGGTCACACCCTTTCTACCAACAAGGACATCTTATTTACCTTTGCGCGCAACCGCAGTCAAGGCGATATCGTACTACCAACTGCTAGGATGCCTACTCTAAACAGTCTGAGGTCTAGTTGGGACTTCTTACCAGGGAGATCCCTTGACAAGTTGGTGAGTCCAGCATCGTCAACAATGTACAAAGAGAATGTTAATGTGGCCACGTGAGCCAAATCCTATGATGTTCCCGAGTCAAGTACTTCTTTTAAGGACTCACCCTCTCCACCTCCTTCCACTGGACCTCTCATGTTAGATAAGCTTGTGGAACTTGTTTATCACCCACCTAAGGGTGTTATTAATAAAACAACACATAATCCATCTGCTCAGGCTGCTAAGCACTATAGTATTGTTGAATATCTAGCCCAAGCTCCCTGTGCCATGTCTGCCTTGGAGGTTTTGAAAACTTTCCCTTAGGAATGCAAAGCCTTGATGTCTACGATCGACGAGGTGAATCCCTCCAACTTGAACTTTATTACCTTTAATGTTGACAAGGTTGCCATTTGACTATATCACCATATTTCCTTTCAAATTAATGTGTGTGTCTTTCACAAGAATATTCATCGCACTTTGGTGGATGAAGGCTCCTCCACTTGTGTCTTCTTTGACTCATGGTTCCCAGGAGATTAGTTCAACTCATTTTCTTATCTCATCTATCCAAGCTGGATAAGACACAGTATTGAGAAGCTTCTCTAACTTCTCTCTGTCCTAGATGTCTACATTCAACCTCTTAGGAGTCTTTCTCATCCTATTTATACTGGCCCATTCTGGATGGTGGGGCCAGCTATAATATGTGAGCCAGAATTAGAGAGTCATATGCTGCTATTATGATTCAGTTTTGAGAGCCTCGTGTTGCTTTGATTTATTACTCATTATAATTGGGAGACTCAACTAGAATTAGAAAAGGAATGCCAAAGTTGAAGGTATAATGAGGTATTCCTGATTATATGGTTGATGAAGATTCATGTTCCCTTCTTTTATATTCGTGTTTGAAGTGATTTAATTTCATGTATTTCTTGATGTTTTGAGCTAATAATATTTTGAGGAAGGCTACTTGTCATTTTTGTTTATTTGTGCTTGTGTGTAGGCTTGGGATCGGTAGCGGAAGGAAGATTTCTCCGGATTGGAGTGAGAAGTTTCTGCATAAAGCCCAAAACCCTTCATCAACCTGCAAGGAGGAAAGGTACTTGCTCAAAACCTTGTAGCATTAAGAGTTGCACGAAGACTGCTTGCATGATCATTTGACTTGGGGATATTTGTAGTCTTGGGTTAGCCATATATATATATTTTTTTGGTGATCCTAATTGGGTTTAGGATTATAGAGCAATGGCTCCTTGCGTGTAAAATTTAGTGCAACATTCTTGCTATGCCATGATGATGAGAAAAGGGTCCACAAGAGACTATGTCTTAATGTTGTTGATTGTCAAGATGAAATTGATCCTTCAAAATCTACTAGTTTGTAAACTAGATTCTTATGAGAATATAAATTTGGATTAGGCTATCTACTATTTAGATCTTTTGTATATAGTGGTCCTTTAGTGGGAGGAATAACCTCTACTTCTGTAGCGGATATTTTTTTATACAAATTCAGGGTGGAATACTTATATTACTTGACCAAATAAGGGGTCTTATTCTTGAAATTTCTCCTTGCCCTCATCTACCAATAGATTGGTTAGTAACGTAGGTGGTTCTTACTACACCACATTCTCATGATCTTGGATTTTTAGTTTTATTCATGCATCTATATAATTCAAAACACGTTTTATGAGATATTGCAAAGAGGGTTGTTGACTTTTTCTATAGTGCAAATGCCCGTACAATGTGTGACATATTTCAGCGCAAAAAATAATGAATTAATACTCTTAACACTTCCCTTGAAATGTTGCAAAAAATGATAGGTTTCCTAATATCTAATTAATTTATGAACGCCATATTTGGCATTCTTATGTGTTTAATTGTCAACCAAGGTTTGTATATTTGTGACACATTGTGCAATATATGTGCAAGTCTCAAGTAGTAAATTAAGAGTTGAACATCTTCATATTTTTCTACTTTGAACTAGAAATCTAAATTTATTTATAAGAGCAAAATATTGAGATGTAAAAAACAACACATTTTAACCATATGAAACAAAGTAGGAAAATAGCACATAAAACATTACTAAATAATTATTATTGAAAGGTAAATCAATATTATCTATAACAATACATAAAATGCGTTTAGTAGCAAACACACATACACACACACACTTATGTGATTTACAACAATAATGAAATACTAGTTTATACTAGGACAAGTTACTAAAAAGACAAGAAATATGAGCAACAACGCCTCGTTAGAGTGGGCCCTTCCTCTTCTGGGAAAAGCACTAGAATGCTTCAACAAGTAAATAGTAACTCAATACTTTAACTAAATTTACTTCATTCATACATAGGAAGATAGGAAAGTAAACTAAAAAAGATTGCATTATTAGTGTAACAATGATAGATTATAGTTTCTTCACCTCTCTACACAAAGGCCAAAATTTTCTCTTATAAGCATACCAATAAAAAACTAATTAATGTTATTAACTATAGCATGCTTAAGAACTAAAGATTCTCTAGCCACTCATGAAATGAAATGCTAGAATATTTATAAAATAAGCTTCAAGTATCTAACCTATTGTTATCACTCTGATAATTCCTTTGAAGTAATAAGAAGGATAAACCAAATGTAACCACAATCCGCTTTTGGAGATCAAGACCTAGCTTTCATGATGCTTAGAGAGGGCTCTCTCTTTAAGATTTAACTTTGTTTTAGTTAAGATGTTTCAGGCTAGCTATGATTGTTCTAAGGGTATTTGATTTGTGTTTGAGGTTGGTGGTGGGATCTGCTTAGACAGATGGATAAATTGATGTCTTTTAGACCATTGGGCTATGGAGTCAACTAATAAGGAATAAAAACTGGATTAACTCACTAAAGGGGATGTTTAAAGGGCAAGATAGCAGAGTGTATTTCAGATGTTTGAGACAGAGGGGTGAAAGGGTTTCACTTGGGGTGAGAGAGCAGTTAAGGGTTCTCAGACTCGGATAATGAATGAGGAAGGGAGGGGTAATCGAGATCAAAGGGCAGTTAAGAATCCTTTAACGTGGATTATTCATGAAATCAATCTAAACCAAAGAGCAATTAAGAATTCTTTAATTTAAATATCAGAAGAGAACATTCAAATGCTTAACTGTTAAGACAGAGTGTGATTTAAACAAGTTCTGAAATATTATTCCAGTTATAGCATTTAGATTGAAACACATATAAGATTATGAATAAATTTGAGAAAAATGACAATAACACATGAAAATACTTGTCTGAAATTCGTTGAACACATGAATCTTTGGAACAGTCTGATCTTTATTAATTAATCCAACTTGCTAGCTCATCAACTGATACAATAACCTTCTAGTTCTTCTTGGTCAAAAAGTCTATAGAAATGTCTAATAGAATCCACACTACATACATCGAATTGTGAAGTATTTATACAAAATTTTATTACAAAATACCTCAAACTGATTTGAGATTTAATCTAGGAAAGAAAAATATCTTCTTGCAAGAAGACAGAGACAACGATTGAACTGCTTCATGTTGTCCCTTTTATTTTGGTACTAGTGGCTTTTATGGTTTGATTTTTAGCCCTTTATGTTGCTTTGTTGCTTGATCTTTCATGCTGGAAGCTTCATTTACTTTAGCCTTTCATCTGATACACTTTGACCCTGTTGATTTGTCTTCATCCTTTTACCATGTTGTTTTACTTTTATTGTACATTAACCTTTTTACTGCATATTTCTACAGTATATCAGTTAATTTCTCCCATGCTTCAGCATTAGGTAATTGGATTTTTAGCATCCTCCTATATATTTCATCTTCCTCGATGTTCTTGGCAAAAGTAGCCTTATTGATAAACAAGTGTTTTACCTCATGCTGGAGGTAAAACAAGTTTTCAAATGTCTGGTAGAGTACTTTTCCTATTAGCAATGCCTTCATTGATGATGTATTCACCTGATCTTTTGCTACCTCTTTGATTTTCTTATTGTAATCCTCTTGTGTCATGAGCTTGTCATTTATGACTAAGGGATTGGGTAATCTCTTCTCTCTCAAAATTTGGAACTTAGCCATAAATCTATCTACTGTTAGCTGCATATTTTGACACTTATCCTCTAAGTTTTGCATTAAGTTCCTCTTGGAGAGGACCTTTCTAACCTCCAAAATTGTCTCTGTTATGTCTTCTATTTCCAATTCCTGAAGCTCATACTTTTTCTTGTTGTTAAGGAACTGGATAATTCTGGTAGCCTCTTCTGGCATTTCTCCTAATTCTTCTTTTACTCTTTGGATAGCCTATGTAGCCATTTTTATTAAATCTATCTACTCAAAAATCACCTGAATAGATGGCCAAATATCATTGACATAGCTAATGATATTGACCCATAGTAGTTCCTTAGCCTGCCCAAGGGGTTCTTTCAGTGTTAGGTCCTTTTCCATGGCTTTCAATCTCTCACTCATCCTGGCAGCCTTTTACACTTCTTCTTTGTGCATGATTTTGGCAAGATTGTAATCAGTTTCCAAGCTTGTCACCTTTTCTTTGAGCTTATTCATCTCTTTTATCGGTATGGACATTTCTTCCATAACTTTAACCGAACTTGCTACTTTTTCACTTGATGTACCTGTTGTTGATGTAGATTTTGTGGAAATTGGTTGTGTTGTGGCCAATGGAGCTATGGGAGCCAATGAGGCTGCCAATGTGGAAGGAACAGTGGTGGTGACTGCTGGGATGACATTCACCGAGCTAGTGCCAGTATCAGTTTGCTTTAATTGGATTAGGCTGTCCAATTCCTTTTCTGTTTCCCTCAAATGATCATTTAGTTTAAGGACTAAGTCCATCAACTCTTCATGTCTTGTTTGGATTTACAATACTTCTTATGTCTGGGGATGTTTCTGTTGAGGTATCTTCAACTGCTTCTTGAGTGTTGCAATGTCATCTTCCTTTTGATGACTTGTTCAGTAGCTTTGATGTCTTTGGGATCATGTCCCAACTCAATTACCAAGTCTTCCAAAGACTTGATTCTAGTGTCTTTGGCTTGTGAGGAGGCCTTTTCTAACTGATACTGGGTTGAGATGTTATTCAATGAATTCTGCAACTAATGGGAAACTATGGATTTTCCTTAAGGGTGGAGTAAATCATTTCTCCAGCCTGTTTGTCAAATTTAATTTGGTCAATGGGATGAATATCCCTTGCCAATACCTCAAAATCTATCTTCTTGAAATCTGCTGATGTTCTTGGTTGTTGCACAGTTGGCTTTATAAAGGACATTTGCATCTTTCCTTCCTTGATGTCAAAAGATGACATCAACCTGGTTCGATTGGTGGGTGTAAGTTTGAGATATTGTGCATAGGATTGTGCCTTCAGTTTCTCATTTCTCATTTTGATTTCTTTGAACCTGTCCTTAATGTCTCTATCTCTATCAGCAGGTTTATTGAATGAGGAGACTTCTACACTGAGCTGCCTTTCTAACATTTGAGTTTGTGATGTAGATGGATCCTGTGTTTCTCCAGATGGAGTTGTGCCCTTGCTCATGTCTAACTCAGTATTAGTTATTTCTATTGAGCCTTATGTGTCTTCCTGTTCTGAAACAAGATTGACTCTTGGCCTTTTGCTCTGGCTAGCTTCATATTGCACATCTGAGGTGTCCATACATGAAATGGAGGCTCCCTCTCTGTTCCTCTTGGGATTCTTTTCCTCATTCTAAGGAGTCTGCAAAATAGCAGGAGTACTCATGGTTCCTTCTTGCTCTGGTACCTGCATGAGTGAGCTTTCATCAAGCTGTCTCTCTAGATCAAACAAGGTATTTTCAACATCTACCTTTGTACTATCCATGTCTATGAGAGTGTTTTCCAACCACTCAGATATATTGGCATATCTCTCTATTTCCGGTATGGGGTGATGAATGTAAGGTCCCAATTTTACCTTTTGCCTTAGTTTTGTCATAAAACCTTGAGGGTCATACCTCGACATGAAATTGTTTTGAAACTTCATTTGTTGCAGAATTTGATCTGCTTCCTGCCCTGCTTCTCTAGAATTGCAAATGAAAGGGCCTAACTGATTTTTGACCTTGAAATGAGTTCTTTTCTTGGCTGAGACAAAGTTGACTTCATCAGAGTTCATTATTTGCCTATAATACTCTAGATAAAATAACCTCATGGGGAGGTATTTGGGCAGTTTGTATGGGGCAAGCTAGCAACCATAGATTCTTATTTCGGTGTGATTTTAGTGAAGGTATCAATCTCCCACCTTACTTTACTTGGACAATTGGAGCACTCTTTTGATTTCTTGACTTATTCTGGGTGGAGGGCTCCCTGTCAGCATGGTCATGACTGGATGGACAAAAGAGTCAATGAAGTTTGTATAGGTGTATGGTGATGAATACTTGTGGAATAATGGTATCGAAAATATGACAGACTTAGGTTGGCCTCTAGTATCCAGCTTCTAGATGGTGAAGGGAAATCTATCTAACTAATAATACAAAAACATTTGGTAAAGTACAAATGAGTACTTGAATACTCTCTCATTGTGCATTCTGGTAAATTGTTCGTGCATCCTTTCAACTATGAACTGGGCATAATTGTACAAAGTAGCATGAGGCTTTCCTGGGGTGAAAATGGACATGAAGGCCAAGATGAGCTCATCAACAAAAACATTTGTGGTATATCCCAAAATACATGGGATCATGGTTACAATTTGCTTACCCCTTTCAGAGAAAATGGCAGAAACATATGGAGGGGCATCTTTAGGAATGTGTTGCTCTTCTACAATGAAAGTTTGGAATATTTGGGCCAGTCTAAATGGACTCAATTTTGTGTACTGGTCTAACAAATCCCCAAAGGAGACTGGGATCAGGTTTGGACCTGGTTGGACTTGCAACATTTCATTGATTGATTCAGCTGTGATAGTAAACAAGACTTTTTGATCAGGGGACATTATATCTCTCTGGCTGGGAATGTAACAGGCATGGCACATATGGACAATCTCAGGAAAGATATGTACTTGTGGAAAATGGTATTTGGGCAAATTGGAGTCCCAAAGGCCAATGTCATCAGTGTCGTTTAGATATCTGTCCTTACTCAAACAATGAATTTCGAGCATGACTTCATAGGCACTTGTGTCTTTGATTTGAAAATCCCTGTCCGCCAAGGGACGGTGGTCAAGGTCCAAATGGGGGGTTGTGACAGGTCTGACATCCATGGCGATGGGGGTAGCCATAATTCATTTCTTATGGATTTAAATTTGGCAATACTAGTTTATTTAGAGGTTTTAAAGGGAACTCGAAAGCTTTTAGAAGGGTTTGGGTATGCGCTTTAAATTTAAAGTAATTTCAATTAATTTTACTTAGTTAAAATACTTTAAAGACTGAACTTTTCAAATTGAAAGGGTTTTGTGGTAATTTGCCTTCAAATACCTGGAATTTGGGTGAATTAGCTTCAAATTGGTGTTCTTGGCAACTGCAGAAGGTTGAATGAGCTTTGGTACAGACTGAGAGGTTGATTGGGGTCTCTGCAACTTCTTTAGGACTGAAATTTGAGGTCAATTGGCGAATTCAGCATTTTCATGTGTCGCAATGGTTTGCATAGGTTTACAAAGAAAATGAGTGAAAAAGGCGAAATAGGGCTTCTCGGCCTTTTTATTGAGCAACAGTCACTTTTTGGCAGGTAATTACAAATGAACAGTGGGCAGTTTTTTCGGGTTGAGCGGGGAGGTGGTTTCCCAAGCCATCGCACGAATTTTATGGATGAGGCGGTATTTTGGAGGGGTCACCCGATCTATATTAGCGCTTGACACGTACCAGATGGGGACCCGGGCAAAACCACTTTATCGAGCAGGTAAAGGTTGGACATCGGGTGAAACGATATCACTGTGGACTGTTGGATTTGAGCGCTGACGATCAGACGGCAATCAGGTGACAAATGTGCACAGATGAAATGGGCAAACATGTGGGGGGGGGGGGTTTAATCCTTGGTGGTTTGGGATTATTTAGGATTTAATGATGGGATTAAATGATCGGGCGGGGCTTAATGATGGGATTACTTTAGCCTTATGGAGAAGTGGTGAATTAAGTGGGTTTCGTTGGGGTAAAAGTATAGTTTATAGCTAAACTAAGGGTTCAGATATTATATATGGGATTTAATTATATACGGGAAAAGGTATATCGGGAGCTATAGTATTATGTTAAAAATTAATATGAAATGAAATGAGGGGAATGAACATGCCCCTAAGCATAAATGTAATATTTGCACATTTTATTCAAATACACTTTATACCTAGGATAAAATCTTTTTGTGGGTATTTTGAATGAAATGGAATTTAACATGGGGTTGTTTACTTTTCATAGGCAAATGGAGTTTAACCTTAGGAAAAGGGATTTCATTTGGGTAATGAGGGGAATGAATTTTATGAAAGGAATTCTAACACTTGATGTCCATAAGTCATTAAGCCAAGGGTCTCGTCCCACCAAAAGTCAGAGAAATGCTTTGAGCTTTTATGACTTGAAGGATTTTTAGTACTAGAACTTACTTATGGATGGGGAAATTAGTAAGTAAAGGGATGAGATGAATGAGGGGGAGTTAATTAAATCAACTTGTAAACCATTGTTTTTGCTTTCTTAATTGCTCATGCACATTTGAAAGATATGACTAAGCATAATAAATGTGCTTTTATCCAATGAACTTTATACTTCATCAACCTTTCTTCTATTTACCCATTACTTACCCTAACATTTTTTCTTCATTTATTTGGGTGCATTTTGGCTAGCAGACCCTTATCATTCATTTTTCTTTTGAAAAGTAAACTATCTAATTCTAACCTTATATCATCCAAGGGCTCAGATTAAACTAATGAGCTCCTTTTATTTTCTCTACCTATCTAATGATCTGCCAAGATTAAACTGTTTGGTCAGATTTTATTCTCTAACTATAAACATAAAATTCAAAGCATGAAATAGTCAAGATTAAGCAGTTTGACTACCGTGGGTTGTGGCATGTATGAAAAGCTACACACAACCATTATTTAAGACAGTAAAGCAGTAAAACAGTAGTGGCATTTAGACTTGCACACTTTCATGATCTCTTTTTGTTTTTTGGGGTTCATATATTTTCATTTTTTGATCTTTTCTTATTCTTTCTGTCCTTTGATATTTCTTTTTGGACATACCCTCTTTACATTTTTTAATTTTTAATATGGAAAACATTTGCAGAAAGCAAAGGTATGTACAATATTACAAGGCTTAACCTTAGCCAATTCAAAGTTATGAATCCTATCACTATAGGACTCTAACACCTACATAGTAGGCAACATCTTTCAGCATGCACAATGGAACTATATGCTTTTTTTCAAAATGATTTCACACATTAGAACAACTCATCTTAACAACTATGGATTCCACAACAACAAGATGGGGTCATGGTTATGTAGTAATGAATTTACAGCAATTGAACATGTGTTATAAAGGAATATTATTGTTGGATTATGTAGACTTGTAGTAAACTACAAGAGTGGAATCTCATAACAAGTTGGTTGGAACTTGTGGGTCCATAACAAAGGTTCTATAGGAGTGAAAACTTGTGGATCAAAGTGTGGATGTGCAACACCTATTAACATGATCTATTTCATCTTTTAAACTTACAAGTTGGATACAAAGAATATGAAAATCTCCCAATGCATTGACAAAATCCATTAAAACAACAAACTATAAGTAAATAAGTACTTGCAACATCTTTGGTTAAGAAATGGCCAATAATGATAACACAAAGTATGTAAAGGAAAGGATAGCTACGATTAATACATGCTAATGCAGAGACTCATCACTAAATATGTTAAAATGCATCAAGAGTATCAACATGATCGTTAAGTCATTCAAAGAATCATTTTAAACATTTAATCATAGGAATTGAAGCACTATTCTAATTAGACTATAACAACAATAATTAATAATGAATGGTAGAAGAAAATTTCATATAATTTATCATGTAAGTGGGCTATCACTAATTTAATATTACATGTATACCAAAATAAAATCAACAAGATCTTGCAAAGAATAAAAAATGCATGGAGTGGTCTCGTAACATCTTATCAAACATGAAGAAAGTGAGCACATGGCACCATAAAACATCAAAACACCTCCACCTTTCAAACATGGAGTTGTTATAATGATCACTCAATATGGCCATCTACTACTCAAATGCCTCTTGATTCATGCCCATATATTCAACCCACCAACATTTCACATTCCAAGAAATACTATCAAAACAGGTGACAGTGAGTCTACGACCCTACATTAGGCTAGAAAATATACTAACTAACTAAGTGAAGGGAATATCCTAGGATGGGAGATCATCAACTTGTGTTGGTATAGGTATTTGTTGGGGAGAACTTTACATTAAATAACAAAAATGAAGCACACTAAGTATAATTGAAACACCTTACTATTTAGGCTCATTAATCACTTTAGGGACCAACAATCATATCTTACTATTCAATACAAATCCTCGATCCTGTTGATAATATTTGTATGGAAGCCAATTCAAGTCAATATTAGTCTAAGAAACAACCAACTAACCCATTCAAAAGTCTTCAACTAGTTTATTTTTTCAACAAAAGCTGGAGTTTTTCTTATTTCTATCAAAGGGAGTGCTTCTTACACAATTCCAATTACATCATCTATATTTGATCCTCTAAAAACTCATATTGTCCCATTGAAATTCTAGTTGAAAGGATGTTCTTGTTACACTTCGTAATAGGGTTGACTATGATTTGAAAATTCAATTGAAAAGGGAGATTGTAAGGAAATGGATGAAATAAATATGATCATTAGTGTTTTGAATATTAGTAATGAAAGTACATTATGTTCTCGATTGCTTCGCCATAAGAAGAAAAAATACCTAGGGTGTTTCAAAAGCTCCTAAACAACTCCATTATTTTGTTGTTTGGGCCTAAAGACTTGTCATATTGCATGGATAACATAACCAACATTAGTTTCCCTCGCAAGACTAGTCCAATTAATTTCTCATTTTTCTGCTCATCCACCATACACTAAAGAAGGAGGTGATAGTAATAATGTTCCAAAAAGTTTTCTTTATGGGTTTTGAGTAAACTTTCCCATAATATCTTATAGATTCCTTTGTTATGCCATGAAAACCAACACATCCTAGCTCTGCTTCATTCAGATCTTTTCATATGGTGAGTTTTTGAACATCTTATTCATATATGCTCCCAAGATTTCATCTACCAACTTACTTCTTCCCAAGAAAGTAGTCTTTGTTTTTCCTTCTCCAAAGACTCTATATGTAACACATATTCTTTTCGGATACCATTTACAAAAACATATATATTAACATTTCTTATTTCATGTTTAACATATGATACTTGAATATTTGAGTCCTTGAAAACCCTCCTCACCCATTCTTTTGTAACCCCTTTAACCTATGTTAGGTTCTCATAAAAAGAGTGTATGGTGTTAACCTAAAATTTATATCATAAGAGTCGTAATTTCATGGAATTTAGGTCCTTGTGTTCCTCATATGTCAACCAATGGGAGTTGAATTGAATGGGGCTATAGGTTTGAGCCAACTGAGCTTGATTGAAAAATTGCATGATCAGACCCATTGCTACTCAAAATGATAGATATTATATTACCTATGGTAACAAGAAAATCATTCTTCTCCATAAATATATCCAACCTCTTTGCTACACATTTCCATCCTTTCCTATTATTGTTCCAAGTGGGATGAATCTCAAGAGAAATCACAATAATCATACATTCTTTCTCAAGTAAAGGATTGGAAATATTCAGTTTAGGATTTTGTTCTAGCACAACTCCAAACTTCATACTGAGATAAGCATAGGTTAAAATCCCCACCCATTATCAAGGAAGGATAGTTGAAACTTTCCAAGGCCTTAAGGTTGTCATATAATTCTTCTTGTGTAAAGAGAACACATAAATATTTAAAATACCAAGAGAGGTATTCAATTATTTTGAAAAAAAGGAAAGGAATGTCAGAATAACATGTTCCATTGTCAACTCCTACTAAGAGAAAAAATTGATTCTACATAGAGATTAATCCTCTCAATTTTGTAATTGAACCAATAGTAAAAAGCTTCGAATGACACATTTGTTTTTTCAAGTGAGAGATACTCACCTTATCCTCAACCACAACCTCATGAAGTAAGATGACATATGGTCTATTTTTTATTTATTATTTATTATTATTATTTTTATTTTTTTTTTTTATTTTATTTTTTTTTATTTTATTTTTATTTTTTTTATTTTTTATTTTATTTTTTATTTTTTATTTTATTTTTTTTTTTTTGTATACTAGTGATGGATCATCTTGTAGGGGACAGTCCCACCACTATTATATTTATAGATACTATTTAATATCAAATCTTTTTCTTATAGGGGTGTGTACTTTATTCAAGGACCCTTAATATATGCTTCTCTAAGTCTATCCAAAAAGAAATATTTTTTTCTTCCCACCCATTATCCTAAATTCCTAAAGATTCTCCTAGACATTTCTTTTAAGGATGAACTTGGTTTCCATGAGCTTTTGATGGACTATGTGTTATTTTTCAATTCTCTTTTTCTTAGAAGACAAAATCTTCTTGGTTTACACTATATTAAATTCATATCATTGTTCCAAATCCTAAAAATATGAGCTTCCAAGAATTTCCAATCACTATTAAAGACATTCCCAATGTCCAAGGGCTTAAGAGGATGCAAAACATACTTTTCAAGATCACATTATGATTGTTAGGGGAAGAAATAATATTACACCCTTAATCTTTACACTCCATGCACTTTAGATAAACAATTATATAATCTTAAATTCAGCAATGAACTCTTTAGATGGAGTCCATCTTGATGTCGTGATGGAGTCCATTTGCAATTTTAGTTTTGAACATATTTAGGCAAAAGAGTGTGTTTTAGTTGACTAGTCTGGTCATGGACTCTTAGAAATTTTGCCAACTTATTATCGATGAGTTAGAAGATCTCTTATTTCCAATGTTCCAATAGTTGACAAAACAATTTTATCCAAACACAAATCTTACTCATCTTTTTTTGGATGGGTTGAAAGCCTAGACACCAATGGACACAAGTGATCCTTAAAACTAGCACTTGCTAAACATGATGAGATCTCAACATGGGTGACTTTTGAATAAAAATGTCAAATCATATTGATCCCATGAAAACATTCAAACCATAATCAATTATGGGATCCCATACTAACATTGTTTACCATTTTTAGGCTTTCATAATCAAATCTCAAGGTGGCCAATAAATGTTGTTTGATAGTACCTCTACATAATATCTTCAACAAAATTTTCTTCCACCTTAATCAACCTCATACAACTCCATCTCTTTCTAACAAATGGTGTGGTATTCATTTTTCTAGGTTTTGTTTCTTTTATTAATTTGAATCCCCATGAAAGTGTTACTTTTTTCCCACTTTATTCCTCTCCTTGAGTTGAAGCCAACTCATTCACCACATTTTCCCTCTAATTGCATCATCCATAAGGGATATAGGGAGAAAATTTGTTTCAAGATTTGAGAGAGGTTTATAAGTATGCACTTTCGATCTTATTGTTGAAGTAGGCGATGCAACAAAACCTTAATAACCAATAACATCTAATCCCATTCTCAATCCAATTTGTTGTGCATTGATTAACTTGTCAATTGGCTTCTAGACCTCTAATGATAACCTCCAACATCTCATGAATGATTAGAGATAAGGCTTTAAGTGCTTGCTATCATTTAAAATATTAGTCATGATCCATGGAATAGGGATTGTTGTTAATTCCTCACCATTCATGTGAATGATCAATCTCGCACAACAAAAAACTATTGTTGATAATGACTTTGAGTTCTCTTATTGGATGGCTAACATTTTTCCAAGTTTCCCTTTGGCAAGCCTTGTTAAGATGTGACATGCGACACCATGACACCTTGATCCATGTTAAAATGAACCTTTTAAGATCTCCTTAATTGGATGGGGATGTGAATATTACTGATTCAATCTCGATAATGTGATCCACATTTTTTTAAAGCATTAAAGACCAATCATGACCATCTTACCTAGTGTTTCGCTCGAGAAAAATAAATAAATAAACTCATCCTTTCTCTTGAAACCATGTTCATCCTCCTCCTCCCAATTTTTACATATACACAACGCATATAGGGTCGCTAATTGGGATGTGATATAACACATAATAACTTCTTGTACCATGATCATTAATAGTGATTCTATTGTGACATGCATGAAGATGCAGGAACATTCAATTTTTCAACATTGATTAAGTTTTTTTATGTAACAGTATATGATACATTCACTTGGATGCAAGAATTACCAATCTTGAATGTGATCAATGAACATTATTTACCGATAACTATGCATGGTTGAAAAAATGTTCACAAAAGTGACCAATTTCACAATAGGGACTATCTTGATGAGTCAATGGGGCATTTTTGTTTTGGGGTGGGGACCTTGTTTAGGTGATATCTCCTCCAAAATATTGTAGTGATTGACTTTGGGTAAATGTTCTTGCAATGTATTGTCTAATGAGAAAATTCTAAACATGCTCAAGTGGTTGGAAATCTATATCTATAAAAAGGAAGCATCCAAAATTCAATTTTAGGATGATGGAGATGGCTAGGGATTGAAATTCAAGTAACTGACATTAATTATTCTTAGTAAAATGACAAAGAATCCAAACACAAAATAATGTACAACTTGGATATTGTTGCAAATGACATAAGCATATTCTAAGCATCAACCATAGTAGAAAAACAAACACGTCATGGATGATTTGTAACAACTATAATGGAAGAGAAACATATAATAAATGATTTATAAAACTATTAATCATTTAAATCTTAAAATTGTTAATCATATAAATTTTACTCAACTCTCACATAATTACTTTAAACAACCTATACTTCTAAACACTAAATAAATAAAACTAAAGTAAGATTTTGACTTTTAATTTAAATATTTTAAATAAAATTTCATTTTATAATATTCTCAATATATTTTTTTTCCATAATTATAAAAAAAAATATAAAAAATTATATATTCATTTTATTTAAATTTACATATATTTTTTTAAACCAATGATCTTTATTTTTTAACTTGATTGGATATTTGTTTTAAATGTTAACCCTTGAGAATTTTGAGAATGCCGTAGACATGCCCATTGATATAAGACAAGCCCCTTGATATTAGACATATAAGTATGATCATGTTCTTTGTTGGTCATCGTTAACATGATTGAACAAACTAGAATCTTGATAAGGCTCCAAAGATATTTATAAGAGATGTCGACATAAACATGCCCACTCTCAAGGTCATAATAACACAGAATCGACATGAACGAGAAACTTTTTGCTAGATATGATGGGGGCATGCATGGGTACCTTGTTTTACACAGTTAAAGCTACTTCCTTGATGTAATTAAAAGAATAAAATAAAAATATGGCATTTTGTGGGGTTGAGTTAGGTACTAAGGTAAGGGT
>APFE031718517.1:89339-105550 GCA_000404065.3 Pinus taeda | reverse complement strand
GTTAATTTTGGCTCTATTAAATAGTATTAAAGATAATTTTGATTTTATTATTGATGAGTTTATTATTAGTGACTTATTAGTCCATGATATTTAACAATCCATGACATTTTCTTATAGTATTTAATGTGATGAAACCTATTTAATGGTTTGGAATACTCCATAATAAGATGCTTCATGTTGGCCCATAGAAGCCTAGAGGTGTTGTCTTGTGTACATGATGTAGGCCAAGAAAAAATAAGCTTGTTGGTTATTATTCATATTAAGAGAACAACTTTGAAAGTGTATTGTAACTATTGTAGTTGTCCAAGAATACATTGAACTTGATTTGGAGCGTGTTTTATTTTTCTCCCATAAGAGTCTCCCTATAAAATCTTACTATCTATATTTTGTTGTGTGTTATTTCTCTCTCTTAATTTTAACATGTGGTATTGAAGCCAACTTTGGCTTGGATTCCCTAACAAGAATGGTCTTAGTAAGCATTGAAGATGGCTTTATAAACTTGGAAAAGTTTGGATGGGCCATATTTGAAGTCTAGTTCAAGACAAAGTCAAAGTATGGTTGTTTATGTGTTTGATAATTTCATATGACATAGCTTGGTATTAAAACCAATGGCTTAGGAAAAGGTACATATAGGAAGAAGTACTTGGTTAAGGATTGCTTGATTTAGCTAATTGTATTCAAAGTAAGAGGGATGTTGGCAATGAAACAGGTGGATGTTTCATAACATCACATACTCGAGCTTACCGCTGTAAATATTTTTTATGGAGTTGTACTTTATCACGTATGTAAAATAGACATATGACTTTAAGACTTGTTTAAACATGCATACCCCTTGTTTCACCAAGGCACGCATACCCCGAGTTTGATGATTCCTGTAGACATGGATCTAGGTAATATAAGGGAGGAATATTGTTTTTCCAGAAACCTATTGAGAAAAATACTTTGAGGGGGGTAGATATTTACCTAAAGTCAACTTTAAAGAGGAGAATGTTAGGTTAATCTTGACTAGGTTATATAGTAGTTAAAAAACCTTGATTTGGCCATTAAGGAGTTCATTGTTGGTGGTTTGTAGGCACATGGCAATGGGTAGCTCATGGTATTTGTTGTGGTGAAGCCTATTTAATGGTTTGTAATACTCCATAGTAAGAGACCTCATGTTGGCCTATAGAGTTTTCAACGGTTCACCAATGTAGTCTTAAGTGCATGATGTAGCATGATATAGGCTAAGAGAATTAGCTTGGTCTCGTTAAGAGCACAACACTAAAAATGTATTGTTACTATTGTTAGCTGTTGAGAAACACATTGAGCTTGCTTTGGAGTGGGTTTTTTTTTGGTGGAAGGGTTTTTTTTTTGTCTGTAAAATCTTGTTGCCAATGACTTTTTTATGTGATATTCCTTTCTCTTAATTCTAATTGCATCAAGAAGCGCTCTCGAGCCAAGTATGGTAGCAATGTTGTACTGTCAACATAGACATTTGACTTGTCGAATAACAAAATAATAAGAGGCACAAATTTCTCGATAATTAAAATTATTAAAAAATAAAAAAGAAAAAATTATTAATTATAATTTTAACTATAAAAAACTTGAGGAAATTCATTATGGATTGGCTTCCAACTTGATTCCACTTGGCACTTGGTAGATCAAGATTTAAAATGGATCTAGACAGTGATCCACCATATTTCTTAATATAATTAATTATTCCAACTCTAACAAATAAATCTATATAAACCTTTCATTCAAAAAAATTATATTAAACAATACAATTTTAAAAAATTAAAATAACATCAAAAACAATAAAGTTGAAATTTATAAATCTTGGTTAAAAAAATATAATATAAATATATAAATAAACAAAAATATTCTTATAGTAACAAGTTAAAGACAACCATATCTTTAATAAACAAAGATAGACAAAAGGTGGTTGTAATTAAATGACAATTTTAACATCCAAATCCACAACTTTTTACCAACTAAAAGGACACAACTTTTTGCAATTGAATAAATAAGTTAAAGCCCTCTTTGCTCTATAAAGCAGTCAGACAAACAAGTAGGAAGGAAAAACACACAACATCAAGTTAGTTGCCTTATTCAATCAAGTAAAAAGCCTATTCATTTAAAATATTCACATCTAGAAAGTCCCCATGTCTCTCTCTTTTCCTTTTCTCAACCTAAGCTTGTTGGCTTCCCATTTGTTTGGGTTCTAAGCTGCTGGTTTCCCATTTGTTTGTATTCCTAGTGTAATCTTTTAGTATCTACTACACGAATTACACAACAATAATTCAATGTAAGGAAATCCAAAAAGTGATTACGAAGCATATTATGTGATTTATTCCGTAAGACACATAATCATTTACATGGACATTGGCCCACATGGATATTGAAGGTTCATAATCATATTACTCCATTCTTAAAACAAAAGTAACGTTCATGTCAAGATTACTATTACCTATATAATATAAGCCTAATTTTATGTTAGCGTATTAATAACAAGTATTGGGTGATTAGTTGGTTGAGATAATATTTTTAAATTTTGTATATACTATGCTTATATAGGCTTAATTATTTTAGCACATTAATAAAAAATTATGTGGGAATGATTAACTTGTTGAGGTAAATATGTAATTTAAAAATATTTTTATTACATTATAATATAATACTAATATTTTTAATATTTAATTTATTTAAATATATTTAAAATAAATGTTAAAAAATATAAATAATATATATAATTAATCTATTTTAATTTAAATTTAATTGGATGATAAGAAAATTAAATTTTATTACTTATTAAATTTTAATTTTCATCAAAATTAAATAATTAATTAACCTAATGAAAAGAATTTATTTATTATTAAGTTATAAAATGTTTTCGGTGTTATCACTTTAGAATTCATAGATTTTAAAAATTGTAATGATAAAATATAAAGATTTTTATATTTAATGTCATTTTTTATTAAATGGGAATATTAATAAAAATAAATATATAATATTATATTAAATTATTAGTGGATTTTGAGAAACACTTATATTTGTTTTATAGATTTTTTTGGTGATAACCACATCAAATTAAATCGTTGATTGCTATTTCGAAAAAACTTGTGGTTTTTTTTTTCATTTTATTTAGAAAATTTATTAGTTTTCAATTAATTTCTTCTTTTCCTAGGTTTAGTGATGCAATTTCATCATAAAAATTATCTATCTTATAAAAAAATATTGTTATTTAATTTCTTCACTAGAAATTTAATCGTGTGGAGTCATAAAATATTCAATTAAAATTGATTCAATAGTATATTTTAATTATTGTTTTGTAGGAGTACATCATTCATCCAATTTCTCATTATGTTATGGTAGATTAAACTTATTTAAATCTTTCATAAACATAAAAGATTTGACATTTTTTTAAAAATTATTATTATTTTAATTGTGAATATTATTATTATTTTTTCTTCATCACAATAAAATCAACTTGTTTAGATTTAATATTGAGGGAAGTGTTTAACATTTTTTTTAGTGGTTTTTAATTTAAAAGTGAGAATTCAAGTATATATCATATTAAAGTAATTCAAGACTTGTACTTAGTTTCAAGTGTTATTTTGTGTTAATGTGCATTCACAAGTATGAACACAAACACAAACATTATAATTGATAAAAGGTGTACATGCACACATGCATGTGTGCATGAATGTTCACATATACACGTGTGTACGAATGTTCACACACACATGCAAACCCTCACGTTCCTAGAAGGTGAGAGTTTGCATCTAGGAAAGTGAGTGTGTGCATGTATGGGTGACAATGTTCACCTACTCACTTCCAACTTCCCACCACCAATCACTCTTTGAGATTGAGAGAGTGAGTGTTTGAATGTGTGGTGTAAGGTTGTGCACTCACTTGCCCTCACCACCCACCACCTAACTACATGGGGGTGTATATGTGTGTGGGCATGCACACACATGTGTAGCGATGAGCATTTGTGCCCACTCATCCCCCACCACCCACCTTTTGGGGTGGTGAGGGTCCTCAAAGAGGGTGGGTGAAGGTGTGCATTGTATACATGCACACACACCACATATGCACCCCTGCATTTGAGAGGGTGGGAGTAGGAATGTGTGCATCCACTCATCCTCACCACTTAAGGGGTGCATGTGCACGTGCTTGTACACACACACACACATGCACATCATCACTCCTTAGGGTGCCCTCTCACACACACATGCACATTCCCTCGTGCATCTCAAATATGGTGGGTGAAGATGTAACATGTGTGCACACACACATAAACATGCACACCATCATCTTGGTGGGTGGTGGGGGGATGATAGTGCACATGTGCAGGTTGATGGTGTGCATGCTTGATGATGTGGATGGGGGAGAAGGTTGCATGCATGCGTATGTGTGCATGAGCACTAAGTGGTGCATATGTGCATTTGTATGTGTGCATGAGCACTGAGTGGTACATATATGCATTTGTGCTTGTGCACTCTCATTATTGGGTGTGTATTTACAAACATGACAATGATTATGAGTTTCATATTTGTGGGCTCATAACCCACCTTCACCATAAAAAATTGGGTGATGAAAAATAAATATATGATTATAACCACTCTCACTTAAAAAAAATAGATTACTAATTTATAAATAAACAAATATTAAAATTTAAAAGAAAATTATACTTATTATTAATTTTATTAATGCTATAAATTATTATTCACATAAAAACATAGTTTTTATTATTACAACATCTATGTTTTTATTATTACAACATTTTTGATATTAATATAAAAACTCTATACTTTAAATTTTTACAGGTGATTATTACCTTAAAAATATATCTATTTAAAATGATATAAAAAAATATTAAATTTTAAAAAATCGCTTAGATATATTCATTTTTAACCAAATTTAATTATGTGAAATTTCTATTTCTAACTTTTTATTATCACTTTGATAGTTAAAAAAAGCGCACGATGAAAAAGAAATCTGATATAAAAAAACATAGCAACATAGCATATAGACAAGAGGAAGGACAGAGGATGTGACTTTTGAAGCACGGACATAAAGTATCTTCCATTTAGATTCAACATTTCAATCTACACGCAAACAACTTCTGAGAGATTAATCTAATATTAACGGTTACCATGACCAAATCTGGTTGTGAAATGGTATGTGGAAGTGGCATTGGGGATGTTAAGTACACTAATAGCCACAAGGGGTTGAAACTTGAAAGTATGGGGTAGATAATTTTTATTTTTATTTTTTTTGCATGCTAAAGTTGGGTTGGGTTCAACAACCAATAATGGCGAATTTGAAGTGACAAGGCAACTACGGCCATGGTTTGGTAGACAATTTCATTCACTTTGTTGTATTGGGACCCAAATTCTAAATGCTAATTGAAAACTTTGTGAGACAAGTCACTCGCTGTCAAGTATACAAATCTTCTGTTAAAATCCACACACAGTCTCCCTATCACTTATTTTACACTTCAATACAATCTGTCATGGTAGATAAATGAATCAGAGGCTGAAAATGGCCTGCACTTCTACACTGTATATGTATTGAAAATTAAATGACACCCTCCATGGTAAAAAAAGAAAATGGAAATAAATTACACTCTCAGAAAAAAGAAAATGAAATAGACAAGGCAAAGAGATTATTCATAAAATAAAAATGAACTACCAAACAGAATGTGTGCCCAGAAAACTAGAACTGAATACCCACAAATGGACACTACACAGAAATACACAACAGAAATACAGTGGAGGCTTGGAGTACAGCATGCTTAGAGATGAAGAAATTGCAGAGAAGGAAGTGGTGAATATGACACGACTACAGCCAAAGTAGTTTTCAATTTTATACCTAAAAAGAAATGTTGACAGAGTTTCTTCACACTTATAAATCTCTGGCAGTCAGCTCCAGATTAGACAACTCATACACACCCAAGAGCTAACAAAAACAGGAAGTGGGGTGGGTGTCCCGGGCACTGTTCAGTCCCCACATAAGGCACTAATATATATATGTGCAATTCTGAATCAGATGGTACACTAAATGCCACATCGATGATAAAAATGAAAAGGATGAACTGAAGGGTGCATTAATATATTTCAGGAAAAATGAAAAGAGAGAACAGTACAGAAATAAAGAAAAAAGTAGATGAAAATTGTACAGATTGTGATAAAGCGAAAAACAGAGAAACAATCCAGATAGAGGATGAGTTAAAAGTGCAGAAGACAAAATTATTGAAAAAGGGATACAAATATTTTAAAGCAGTGCAATAGTATGGAAAGACGGGTATAGATGGTTAGTATGAAGAAAAATTCTAAAAGAGCGAGTTAGACATTTTGCTAGTATTGTGAAACGAGGTAGGAGGCTGATAGTGAATATAAAAGTGAAGGGAAAGAAAACAAAACTGTGGTCAGGGAGGCAGAGAGAGAGAGTAGGTGATGTGGTTGTGTCTCCTGGGACAATGACATCACACTTGGTTGTGATAATATCTGCTGTTTTTGGGCTGTTGGATGAATCAAGTAAGGTGGGTGTTGTTATTTTCATGCCGGCCCAAGAAGGTTTTACATGTTAGTTTGGATATCAAAATCTTCAATTGTGTTCGATGGTCTTAAGTATTGATGAAGGTGGTATTGGTCCATGACCTTCAATTGCTTTCGACGGTCTTAAGGATCCATTAAGGTGGTATTGGTCCATGATCTTCTCGTTGTGTCAATGGGTGACATTGGTGGGGTATTGGTAATAACTATTGGGTATTGTGAATTGGGTGGAAATTAGTGGCATAAAATTGCATTGATGGAGGTTTTGGGGTTGGTATTGGTAGTATTGTATCATTGGAGGCTGGTTTGAGTGGTACAGAACGTGTGCGAATTGGTGGGGGGTGAGCGGTAATCAAGGAGAATAGAAGGAGTAAATAGTAAGCAGTAGCGCAGCTTTTGAGATATGCATTGAATGATTACCCATTTTGTCTGAGGAGTTAAGCCTCAGGCCATCAGTACGAGTACTAAGACAGTACAGTCAGTCTGAATGCAAGGACAATATATGACTGTCCACTACTGCTCAGAGCTAGAAGTAGGAGACTGAGGCATTCATTCGTTTGACCAGGTGTGGGGGTGTGTGTGGTCATTCCAATGGTAAAAGATCCCCGGTGTAATTGTCTGTTATCGCGCAGGGAAGCATGAGTGCCTGGTCATTTGGGAACCACGCTTCTGCTACCTCTGTGCTGCTTGTACTTGGGCTAATGAACCATCCTTAATGCCTACCACATATCCATTGCTTCTTCTTTCATTTGTGTCTTTACATGGCCAGGATTTCTCTGAGCAGCTGGTGTTGAAGTGGGTTGAGCGGATTTGTTCTGTTTGAATTGTTTTTGTCGGTCCTGTATTTGGGTTTTCATGGAAATTGATCTAAACAGTCCAGATGAATACAGCAATGGAAGACTCAATAGTAGCGAGGAGTTGGCATTGAGCAAAAGCTCAATATGCATGGAGCTATGGCATGCCTGTGCAGGACCTCTGATATCACTGCCAAGGAAGGGGACTTTGGTGGTGTATTTTCCTCAGGGTCACCTGGAGCAGGCGTCCACCTCCCTCAAGCAACAACAAATGCGCCCATATGAACTCCCACCTCAGATCTTCTGTCGTGTGCTGAATGTGAATCTCCATGTGGGTGAACGCCATCCTGCACACTTTTGTTTGGTTTTGTCCAACATGAACAGTCACGTTGTTTACCTGCAGATTTGGGGATCCCTATGTTTGATTATAAATTGTTATATTGCTGGTGTATTGTTGGTAGGCTGACCAGGAGACAGACGAGGTGTATGCTCAGGTCACATTGGTCCCTGAACCCGAGGTATGGTTACCCACATAAAAGAAACCACTCATTTTATATATATACACACATTCTCGCGCGTTTTTGTCTCTGGTCATATAATTTAGCGAATGCATGAAACAGTATCTCCACCAAATAAATTCTATATTGAAATTATATTTGGATAAAGTATGTTCGCATTCTAACATTTGTGATAAAACATTCCCAATATCGTATCAGGCCCTGGATAAACCATTGAGGTTTTTGTTGTTTATTTTTTTCAACTCTAACTTGGTTATGACAACTGAGGGGACCCTTTTGTCCAGATAGGAAATGGGGTTGTTAACTTTTTTATCTCTCGAAATTAGTGACACCCTTCATCCAGATGGGAAAGCGGGTAGTGAACTTGTTCATCACCTGGAATTAGTAAACACACAGGCTTTTAGTTTTATTTTTCAGAAGTTCATTGTGACAGTCTTAGGAAGGTGTTCCTTTATCCACTTAAGGAACATGCCCTTAACCATATATAGTATTGCAAGCGTCCTGTGTGGACGTCCAGACTCACGAAGAGAACAGGGGTTGGTTCCAAGCATGATATGGTCGAGCCCTGGGTGCACAATTCGAAATCTTTCCCGATGAATTATTGAATTGCTATGTGAGTTCTTTCAGAGTCCCCATTTCGAACTTTTGTAATTGAGATGTGCTTTTCGGCAGCCATTGGAAGACGCTGTAGGAGACAAAGAGGAAGAGGATGAAGATGTGCTCAACAAACCGACTCCACATATGTTCTGTAAGACACTGACAGCTTCAGACACCAGCACACATGGTGGATTTTCAGTTCCTCGAAGAGCTGCAGAAGATTGCTTTCCTCCCTTGGTATGTTCTTTCTCCAAAGATTCTTCTTTTAGTGCAAAACAGTCTTTGCTTTGAGGACTTATTTGGTCAAACTCATCTGTGTGCTCTCTCTAGCCCTTCTTGCCCAAAGGTCAATCGTTGTTATTTATTCCAGCTAGATTGCTGTGCTTTACTTTGCCACTGTTCTTTTGAATGTCTATTTCGTGGAATAAAAAAATAAAATTAGCAGGAAATAGGCTCATACCAACTTATATTTCAAAAATTGAAATAACTCGAGCTTGCTTTGTGGAACGTGCCAGTATATTGGCTTTATGTCCAATAAATTAAAATGCCTCCAATTAGGATTTTGACCAAAGTTGTTGTTGATAGAGTTGGATCACGGATGCCAGAGAGTGCTTTTGGCAAAGGTGGGATAATCCTCGGTCTGATTCTTTACCATTAGTAAATGCTCTAAACTATTGGTATCTTTTTTACCAGAAACATGATCAGGTGACCCATTTCTCGTTCTATTCCTATTCCTCTTCTTGTACCCGTTTTTGTCTTGATACTATACTAATCGATTTTATATGCATAATTTACGCTGGGAGAGGGGACGGCTTCCTGTTTCTCTTCCCCCAAAATTCTCTAGCCCCATTGTTCCATTATCATTTCCTGTTTCTGATTTTGGTCAACATAGACTGGTATCGCACAAACTTACACACATAATTTCTGCAGGACTATACCCAACAGCGGCCTTCACAGGAGCTTCTGGCAAAGGACTTGCATGGAGTTGAATGGAAATTTCGGCACATTTACAGGGGTGAGTATGTAAGCCTCTATTATGAGGCACATTCGACACAAAGTAGGAGTAGATTTGCAATTGGGTAGCTAAACAGTTGCACATTTGGGCTGGAGTGCCAACCACTTATGTGTTTCAGAAGCCATCTTTCATATCTGGAAGGAAAACATGACTTTTTGTGATGATCATCTTGAGAGGAGGAATCCATTATTGAAACTCTCCAGTTTCTTTTGACGTGGCCTGCTTATCTTTTATATCTGGAAGGAAAGCATGACTTTTTGTGATGATCATCTTGAGAGGAGTAATTAATTATTGAAACTCTCCAGTTTCTTTTGAGGTGGCTTGCTTCTATTCTGTATGATACAGATTTATTTGCTGGAGTTCATAATGATTATTTAGAGATGTATTTGTGGAAGTTCTCATCTTATGGATGCCTGAATTGTCAGTCACTCATGGGAATGAAGAATTGGAAGTTTGATATTTATTGTAGGTCAACCAAGAAGGCACTTGCTTACAACTGGATGGAGTGTTTTTGTCAGTCACAAAGGTCTTGTATCTGGGGATGCTGTACTCTTTTTGAGGTATTCCAGCAGCCATTTAGAAGATTGCTGTTTATTTTCCTTTTAAAAACAATAGTACTTCTGTTCAGAAGTTCATGTTAGCTGCCTTGAAATACTGGTTCAAGTTGCATTCCTTTATTTACATAATAATTTTGTTTCTATGAACAGGGGTGAAAATGGAGAGTTAAGATTAGGCATTCGCAGAGCTACCAGACAGAAAAGTGGTATTCTATCTTCAGTTCTTTCTAACCAGAATGCCCATCTCAGTGTGCTTGCTGCTGCAGCTAGTGCTGTTGCCACAAAGAGCATGTTTCATGTTTTCTACAATCCAAGGTATGTTATGCCAGTCAAGCATGGTTCTTTTAAAGTAAGAGTAACGGATGCCTTCTTTTAGACCAGAAGTCCCAGCAATAATTAGGTATTAGCGAGTGAGACCTGGTTTTGAATTGTTAATGGATGGTTCTTTATACAAGATTAGTATTCTGGTCAGGAATCCTGCCATACGTTGCTTGCCATAGAGCTTTTGACTGCTTCTCATTGATATTATAATTGAACGTTGAAGAAATTAAAAAGTTTTAACTTTTCCCAGCTTTTTGCTTGGTCATGTCTGCTACTTGTTGCTACTTTGTTGTTCTGTAAATGGCATTTGAGTTGCCTCTTAGACCTTAAACTACATACTTTTGATTCTATTCAGGAAAATCATCAACTAGTTGCTGGGTGTTATCACATTCACTGAATTTAGTGCATGACTGTAGTGTTGATTTTGTAGCTTTGGAAGGCCTTCTGCATAGGCTAGTGTCTTGCATGCAGGAGAAGAAGTCCTCTTTAGGTGGTTGTTTGAGAGAAACAACTAATCTGATTTTCTTCCTAAGTTTAACTTTGGAAAAGCACAAAATTAATTTAATTGATTAATGTTGGCTAATTGAGAAAATTTATAAGGATAAATACTAATTATTTAAGTGACTTACATCTAATATTAGCCATTGATTTAAGTAGTTTAGGATTTAATCCTAGCCTTCTATCACTTTGGAGATTGAGGGTTGGAGATTTTGCCCAATTTGAAATTATAAAAGGAACCTAAAGAAGAGGATGAAGACACATTCATTTGGAGAGATTCAAGCAGATTTGCATGAGCTTAAATTAGTGGAGGCTGAGTTTGAGGAGAGTGGACGAGATTTGGAGAGAAGCCGAGTTGCAGGACAAATTGGTGGAGTGAGGCCAAGTTTATAGCGAGACGCTGCGTGGAGCAAGGGAGGCCAAATTCTTCTAGTGTGCAGGCTGTGTAGGTGAGGGGGTCGAAATTCATAGGCGGAGGCCGAGATTTGTCGAGGTTGAATTAATTCCATGGGGGCCAAATTTCCTTTGGTCGAATTTCTCTTGGGTAGGAAATCCAGTGGGCCATATTCCAGGTTCTATTTGTTGAATTTGTAACTATGGTCGGTCTTCATAATGTACTTTTGGTGACTTGATGTAATGATATTTATCATTGTAAAGCATATCTATAAATAATTGAGTTATAGGAAACAAAATTATTTTGAGTCAAAGTCCCATTGCTACTTTTAAAAGATGTAAATTTGAATTTTTGAAATGAAATTTTTGGCTCCAAAAGTGATAACTCGGCTTCCCTCCAAGTCAAGTCGGCCCTAGCTAAGAGACACGCCCATTCACCCTAGACAGACCACTATATAAAGGCAGCTCGAGCTCCTCATTTGGGCAATTCACATTCCTCTCTCAGGACAATTTCTGGGCAAGTGAGTGAAGGACAAAGAAGGACGAAGAAGAAGGCCAAACTTTCTCTCTCCTCTCTCCCTAGCAACTCGCACATGTGAAGGAGTCTTTCTCTCTGTGATTCGTAGTTTTTGGGCCAACTGTTTTAGGGGGACAAAATTTTCTGGGTTACTAGTGCTGGAAATTAGGAGATTTTTAACTTAACTATCAAATTTCCATAACGTGATAATTACTTGTGAGACTATCAACGATTTTATTATTATAATTTCTTCTTTCATCAAGCATTTACCATAAAACATGAAGATAACAAAAGACAATAGAACATCAGATATAGACTCCAAGCCAGGTTAAAACCCCTCTGCCAAGAACCAAGACAACAACCAAACAAGTCTTCTCCAAGACAAAACAAAGTCTCCAAGGACAGCAAAGCAAAAATATCTTCAAATCAAGGCTAGATTAGCCTTTCAATCTCCAAAGAAGCTTTGTTGCTCTTCTTGTAGCTCTCAGACTCCTTCGTTAGGGTTTTCCTTGCCTTCCAAGGCCTTCAAACCTCCTATTCAATTGCAAAGTGGATTTGAGATGTGTATCAAATGTGGTCGAAGTTCCTCCTTTAAATAGCCTTTCCAATCTCCATTAGTCCTCTCTAGGCCAACTTGACATAGGGTGGCCGACTTGGTCTTGGGAGCCTTCTAGACATTTCGAAAATACAAAATAAATTTTCTCTTTTCGATACAAGTACCCGGAAGAGTCTTTTACAATAAGACAAGGACTCTTTGACTCATGTAAACCCTAGAAGCATTAAATGAATTCTTGACCTTGTAACAAATGACTTGAAGATGAAACCGATGCTTTACAAAAATAATTTTTCTTTTGATCTTTACATCATTTTCTTTCTTCTTTTGATAAGTACGTAAAAATTACATCATGATATCAGTCAAGTGACAATTATGAAGTTTGAAACTAGATACATTTTCCAACACTCCCTCTTGAGTCTTAACTAGGGAGGTATTCATAATTGTCCAATTGGTACAAGGACAATACTCACTTTGAAAAGTTCTCATAAGAAGAGTCAGATTGGTAAGCCATCTTTAAGCATCAACATCATATCATCATAACCAACATTGTCCACATAGCAAGGCCTTGATTGACAAGCTCTATCTCTCCATAAGATCAGAGCACAATGCTGGGAGGCTTTACATGGGACACCACACTACCTCTCAAGGCACATACCCCATCCAGATGTTCACAAGGTATGTCCTTCTAGGACTATTCTTGTCTTGGATTCCTAATCCTGAAAGAATATCGATCCTCTTTGACCACTCTTGTCTTGGATACCCTATCCAATCTTCAAAAAGTGTCAGTGCATGAGACCACTTCCCTATCTTGGATTCCAAATCCTCAAGGAGTACCAATCTCAAATGCTCACCCAATCCTCTGGACCCAATTCTCTCTCCATGGCCTTTACTAGACGTACGACTATTAGTCTTGGCCTAGTGCATGACACGAGGTAGAGAACTATGTCCATCATTACTCCCTCCCAGGGAGGGAGGATATACTCATTCCCCTACACACAAAGGGAATATATTCGAGCTCCCTCTCAACTAGGGAGATGTGTCCAACCTCAACTACTTGTTCTTCCGTGGAGATCATGGTAGTGGCTACAAGGGCTCATCTTTTATCATCATATCATGTGTGAACTTCGACCTTTTTGAACATCATGGAGCCATCCTCTTTCACAACTTATCATTAAGACAAGGTACATACCATCACTTTCCATATCATCAATCATCAGTTGTTTCTTCTCATACTAGTTAGTGTAGAGCTTAGTCATAGTTCCCATGGAACATTGGGAAAGTGATCTTCATTGTATGAACTTGAACTTCAGGTTATCTATTCACACTGATACCTTTCAATCCCAAGATGACAATGAAAACATCTTGACTACATGATTGCCAAAATCATACATTCAATCCATACAGTTGAACTTGCCTCAACTATCATCATGTATTCTTGCAATATCTTTCCAATTAGAAAAACAATATGTTAACTAGATAACTAATAACAAAAATATTAACATCAAACTTACCTTATTATGATGGCCTTCTCATCAAAGCATCAACTTTCTTGAGTTCTTCGAGATCAACATACTTTCGCATGATCCATCTCCACATGAATCTTTCTTCATGCATTCATTTTAATCAGAGTGCCCATGGATTGAACTTGATTACCAAGTTACAATATCTTCCTAGGAGTTGTCATTATTAACTCCCTTTCTTTCTTTTGGAGACTATACTTGATGTTGATCATGCAATTTTGTGAGAGAGTCTTGATCTCCATACATTTCAAAGGATGACAAACTTCTTTTTGAGCATCATGCAGCCACATGGAAGACTTACCAAGCACATTCATAATCAATTCTTCCTTCATGATCCTTGTAGATATGAACCATGCTCTAGGGAAGAATAACTTCAAATATGCATACCATTGCTTTCATGTAATCTTCCAGTCATCCTGAACTTGCTTCTTATACCTGCCAAAGATAAGTTTCTTTTTCCAAAAGAAAAAAGAAAAAAAAAAGAAAGTTTTTTATTATGCCTTTGACCATTAGCATTTCCTTCATTCTTTAGACATATTATTTCCAACTAGATGGAATATATACCAGTGATAATGCTACTTCAAGTATCTTCTGTAATGATGATTCTTATAGGATTTTGATGATCCTTCTTTGCAAAATGACTACCTACAACATGATGTTAGAAAAAGCTAGGATGAACAACAATATGCAATATTGTCTTGTTCTTCTTATTCACTTAAACTAGATGATCTTTCCCAAAGCAAATTAAACAAGTAGATTCTAATCTTTCTACTATCAAGTGCTTCTATTTATGATGCCATGCTTTTTACAAAACAAGACTCTCCTAGAAAAAGCAACATTGTATACTTACTCTTTTAATCATTAATGAACTTGTTAGCATTAATTCCTTTAGGGTCCTTACAGTTCCCTCCTTCCATCATGCTCATCATTGCTTTGATTTGTTCTTTCATCCTTCTTATCTTGCTTCCTTTATGTAGGGTCCTTACAGTTCCCTCCTTCCATCATGCTCATCATTGCTTTGATTTGTTCTTTCATCATTCTTATCTTGCTTCCTTTATGTACTTGCAATTTTCAACAAGTACAACCAAGCGCAATATACAAATACAAGAGCATGATGTCAAATCTAGGGTTTCCATGGTGTCTTAGAGGTTGAAGCACTAGGGTTCTTAATTACAAACCCTAAATTCCTTGATCTTAGCCTTGATAAGGTTTTTATTTTCGACAAAAATATCAGCCCTAGGGTTTTGATGTCAAATCCTAGATTTTATCTAATTCCACCCTTGCTAGGGTCTACATGTATCCTAGATTATTTGCAAACCCTAGATGATTTTATTTATAGAGGGAATAACTAAAAATAGGATTAGGGTTTCTCACCTTTTTCTAGGGATTCCTAATCCAAATCCTACCTAGGGTTTACAAACCCTAGATACCAAAAGCATAAGATTTACAATCCCCAGATTTCTATCATACAAAAATATGCTTGCAGAACCCTAAAGACTATTCAGACCCTTTTATTATAATCTTGTAATATAAAACAAAGTGCACATACATCATGCCTCTTTCTTTGCAAGGATTCAATGACTCACTCTTCCAACAAAGGTTCACATATCCTTTTCCATGTGTGTTGTCAAGTCATTTATTAATCATCAAATCATACATAGGTTGGCTTTACGTTGTTGCTATATATATACTTTTGCCAATATATAGTTGTAGTTGGCAACAATGTCTCACGATTATCTCTTACCATCAATCCAACAAGATGTAAACCATGTCTTGTAACTCTGAGCCATTATTTATACAAGCCTCGTGCCATACAGTGACGTCAGTCCCACGATAGCATTGTAAACAACATCGCTGTGATACAAATCTGAGCCATTGTATCGAATTGTCAAATCATAATATTGTAGTGTATGTTTTCCTCTGCTAACTAATCCATGTTACAACCTTTGAAATCATGAATGAGTCATCACTATATGAGCCATTTCTGTGAGAGCTATACAAGAAAAAGTCACAATGAATACTGTAGTGAGCAATATCATTATATAGAAGCCAACTCCACAAAAATCATTTCTCAACAGTGTTAATGCGAGTTCCAACAATATATGTAAGTCAAGCTTTCCACAGTTTAGTCATTGATCTATGTTAAATTTGGACAACTAGGTCCAAACTCCATGTTCTGATGCTCAGATTAAGAGGCTAATATTTTTGTTGGATTCCTCTTTATGAGAGGTGTAAAATCCATATAAAAATAGTCTTAATCCGATGAGCAGAACTTATATTTTGAATTTATTATTCTTAATAAATTATATGTGCAAGGTCGGCCAGTGGGCTCACATGCCCAACAGATGTGTCACACACCCTCATTGATGGATATAAATACAGGAAA